>JAOBAT010005570.1:0-19654 GCA_026413305.1 Hydrozoanthus tunicans
CAGTTGTCCTATGAGGCTTCTTTAATAAAGCCGAAAATTTGGCAAAAGAACGTTTGTGTTTTAGCCAGTTTATTGTTTATTTATGTATCTGATGAGTATATATAGCGGGAGGGGTTGGTGTGGGGGAAGCTAAGCTCCCCCGGTTCAATCCCCGGCCTGGTTGAAGGTTGAATATTTGGATGACCTTTTTTCCGCTAAAGTTCACTCAGTTTTTCATTCTTCCGGGGCCGGTAAAATTAGCAAGGACCGTATTGATGTAAATATGTTCCCGGTCTGCTGGGGGCGCACTAGTCATTCTAAAGCACTTTTCACATTGCCGAAAAGGGCTTTATTTACCTTTACTCATTTTAGCACAATAATTTTACAAGAGTAGGGGACTAAACTTGAGTATTCAAATCTTATTACAACTGGGCTCCAGTAACAAGTGTTTCTAGATTACACAAAAAAGAAGCTAATAACGGGAAATTTTTACGTAAGATAATTTTGCACTTAATTATATTGTAATTAAGCCATGCCCGACTGAAATAAATCTGTTTTTAAAAAAAGTTGTACAAATAGTTAATAAACACCCAGTCCGGTATAGAATCTTTCAACGAGCTGTTAAGAAAATATGTAGAAATTATCCGGCGGTTTTTAGGGAAACCAATTCAGGTTAGCTCATAACTTTTATTATTTGTTATTAACCACACGTCATCACAAAAAAAATCCTGTTAATTCATCAAGGTTTTGATACCAATCGTTTCCGCCAGTAGAATCATCTAAAAAACAAGATAAAAAACATTTCAGATATCTATTTTTTATTTAGTGATGTAATGTACTATAAGCTGAAGTTACGCGTGAAATTCACGTGGGCAAAGACAGTAAATCGAAATTTCCCGAACACCCGAACAATGGACGGAACTAGTTCGGAGTGCGTCGGTAGCAACCGACGCTATGGCTATATATGGCGATCTGTTGGGCTATCAAGTTTTTAAGTCCGATGTGCGCAATTCGCAACAGCTCTGCGTGAGGTTTCGCTTTCGTAGGTAATGCAGTAATTATACAAATTTTTGGTAAAAAAATCTAAAGGGAAAAATCCTTTGGATTCGAGGATACTTACCTGAGATAAAAGAAACATTTTTTGGAAAGTTCCAGCAAGAATGGGAGATAATGTCAACTCTGCCGCAACAGCCGAACCGAACTCATCGGACCCCGAGTTCGTCGCTGTTGTTTTTCACAGTATCCAAGAATGTTACCCACCAGAATTGAACATCGAATGTCGATATACCATCAAACCAACAGTAACCCCAACTTCAAGAGATTGGATCGGTGTTTTCCGGGTTGGGTGGCAATCTCTGAGGGAATATGTTATATACGAGTGGTCGCCGTTGCCTTCTGTTGGCGCTGTCGATGTAAATAAACCGATCGCGAACCGCGTCACCTTTCCAGGAAAATCTCTCTCAAAGTCTGACGAAGAGTTTTATCAGTTCTGTTATGTTACAAGCGCTGGTGATATACGTGGTGCTAGTGTACCTTTTCAAATCAAAACGAAAATCGGTGAATCTGATCTCGAATGCTGCGAAGTCGAAGATGAAGACGGAACAACGATGCTTATAGTGAAAAACAAGACGGCCATTTTGGAAGAGCAACTGTCGCTCGCTTTGGATGAAAATGCGGCGTTGAAAGCATCAAAGGAAACTGTTGCAAACGAGTTACGAAAAACAAGTGAACTCGTTTTACAGCTAGAAAATCAGAAAGCAGATTTGATGGTAGAGAAAAGAAGGATACAGGAAAACACTATTACTATTGTTGCGGAAGTCGAAACACTGCGGAAATCGTTGGAAGAAAAAAATCGAGATTTGGAACGGGAATGGACCGCGCGTAAGGATTCTGAGAGAAAAGGGAGCGAACTTGAATCGAAGATGCAAAACTTGATGAAATCAGTTGATGATTCAAATAAGCGAGCGGAAGAGTTTGGCTTATTGCTTGAAGCGGAACGGCAACAAAATACTGAAGTTCAGCTGAACAAAGAGAAACTGGTTGTTGAGAAAGTTCAGTATCTGGAGGCAATGGCTGGTGACCGCAAGGTGATAGAGAATCTAACCAAAGAACTGAGTGCAAGGAATGAAGAAGTGGGAACATTAAAGCAGGAGATTACTGGAATGAAAGATACTGTTAAGACCATTGTCAGTGAATCAAAGGACAAAGATAACCAGATCGAAAAACTGAAGAAAGAAATTAAAAGAGAAAATGAGGAGCTCAAGAATTGTAAACAGCAGTATGAAGTGGACCTAAAAGATCGTACAAAAATGATCGATGAGATTTGTACAAAGCTCAAAGCCAAAGAAAAAGAGAATGCAGAATATGAAAGAGAAAAACAAGACCTCAAACTTGAGCTCGAAAGGGAAAGGCTTCAGTTTGCAAGACTCAAGAGAGATATGGAGCAGGAATTTGCTGTGGTCACAGCTAATTTTGATTCACTTAAGGAAGCAGTCCAGCTTAAACAGGAAACTATTTGCAAAATGGAGTATGAGATAGAGGAGGTCAATAACCAATTGTCTACAGAGAAAGACAAGTTTGCTGCCCAAGAAGAGGATTACGAGACTTGTATAAGAGTTCTCGAAGAACAGTTACAAGGTGAGAGAGCATTGAACAGGTCATTATGCTCTCAGTCAGATCGAAATGTTGCTGAATTGGAAGAAAAGTTCCAACACCAGTTGGTTTTGAATGAAGACATATCCCAACATTTGGAAGAAAAGAAAAAGGAAAACAGGAATTTGGAAGTTCAGGTTGAGTCATACAAAAAACAGATTGAATCTTTCGAAGAACGCTGTGGAAATGCTTGGAAGCAGATAACTGCAGCAGATGCTAAGGTAAAGTCTTTGGAGAGGGAGAATGAGTCGCTGCAGACTACACTTAATGACACAAAGGGAGCAAGTATTAAGTCGTCCAAGAATTCTGCAGCTTCAATGTATGCCCTCCAGACTGCCCAATTAGATTTAAAGAGGAAATATCTTCAGTCACAGAAAGAGAAGGAGGAATTATGGAGAGAACGAAATGACCTAAAAAAAGTTATGGCAGCTTTTCAGCAAAGCCTACCAGCAGACGACCTTCGCAACCAGATTGAAGATTTGAGAGCCAAAAATGAAGATCTTCGTGTCCGTCTTAACATGGGAGCTGAAGCATATAAAGTGAAGTTTATTGAATGCCGAAGATTGCAATCACAAATCCAGAAAGTACAGCGAAGGATTTCTTCAGAATCACTTGTCTCCGAGTCTGAAGGTTCAACTTCTGATGTGCAGAGAGTTGTATCAAAGTTGCAACAAGCCTTGGATGAAGAAAAGCAGTTGTCAGATGGCATAAAGAAAGCTCTAGAAGATGAGAAAGTACTGTCAGTGAAGAGAAATGAAGAGATCGAAGAGGTACATTCCTAAGTAGTTTTTTGCTAGTACCATATTTGCTCATGTGTAAATCGAGCTTTGCTACCTTGACTTATACATGGAGGAAAAAATAAAGTGACAAACTTTTAAAAAGTTAATTCGATTTGGACCGAAAATGGGGCTTAATTTAGTCTTGTACAGGGTATTGAGTTATATACACATGAAGCAAATATGGTACATGCTCTTGTGTTTGTGCAACTTGTAGTATTGTTGTCAGAGTGGAACACTCTGAAGTAAATAAGAAATCACTAAAGGTTTAGGTTGAAAACCTCAGCATAACATCATAAGATGTTGGACTTGGAAAACTGAAGAGGAATATTATTAGTAGTAGCTAGTAATATTGTATCATGAAACATGCTTAGCTTTGATAGTGATTTTCTGTTCATCTGACACTTCTTATTCAGATTGATACATATGTGGCAATGACTAATATACTCTGTGGAAATGATGTCATCACTCAATTAGTCACTACTATTGACTTTGCATTTCTTAAGAAATTAAATGCTGACTCAACCCATTTTTTGCTATTTTTTGTTTTGCAAAGTTTCAGAAAAAAAGGAAAATTTTGAAACTTTCTGTTAAACAAATGATTTAAAATATTTGCTATATCACATTGTACTTAAGTTGTTATTGAGCAGATCATTTGTTCATCAGATATTGGTTGCCTGTTGTGCCAAGTGATGTTTTTAAGAAGTACCAGGGTATTTGTTCCATATTTTTATTTAGGAGTCAATTACAAAAATACAGGATTAGCAAAGGGTTACCAAACAACCTGTTTAACATGATGCTGAAGCAGAATCACCAGTTTTAAAGGCTGACTTTTCTTTAATTTGTTTTAATAAAGACTTCCTGTTTGGCAGAGGGGATTCTAAAACTCATTTAAAAACAACTTGAAAACCAAGTGCTATGGATAATGGTACCATACCACAATTTGATAACAGTTTTATTTAAAACTTAAGTTTTTCCCTGCTTAATCAATAGTCATAAAACAGCTACCTTGAACTATTGTTTAAAAAACTTCCATGGGACAATGCTTGATTGCTGTCAAAAGCTTCTTTAGTTACGTTTAGAGCAACTTCATCAGTTTGTATACATTAGTTCTATTATTTTTTTCAAAAACATTTTTTCTGTTAAAGCCAATAATATGTTTGTTTTGCTTGAATTTAGAGTAAGTTTTTAGTTCTACATTGGGTTTCAATCAACAACTGAGAGTTTTTATACTTTTGAAACCTTCTCAAGTCAATTTCAGTTGTTTTGGCCTTTATCCAAGCATACCAGTCACATACCTCATTTTTTATTGTTCTTGTTTATCTTTGTAAAGTTTTGTTTATGGAAACTCACAGTCAATGAAGAGAGGAAAGAAAAGAAAGCATTTTTTTGTTTACTAGACACTAGAATTCTGCAGTCATATCTAATTAATGAGGCAAAGTCTAACTTTTAAAAAAGTTATGCATCTTTTGGCCTAACTTGACTCATTTATTTACCTTTTAAAGATATTAAAGCAGAGAAACAAGTATTTTCTTTTTTTCAATTTTGTGAGACTTTGCACATGTGAAAATTGTTTTTGTAAACATAAGTGATATTTGCTTGCAAACAAACTAATTAGAAAACATGTATTTGCCTTTGCTAAATTTCAAACAAAGTGCAATAATTACAGATAAACCAAGAACCAAGTTTCATCCATAATTTGTACAATTATTATTTTTGCAAGTGAAATTAAATTCAACTAAGATTTAATGTTGTTGTTTCACATATCTTGACCTTAGTCGGAAATATGGGTAAGGGTCTTTTTTGACTTGTAGAAAGTGTACTGTCTAGAGATCAGTTATTGATTCAAACATTTGTTTAAAAGTTTTTTTTAGGTAGCTCCCTGACCCAAGTGCATTTACTTTTAAAACAAGTAAAAACTTTCAGTAACAATGTATTCAAATTAATTGAACTTGATTTAAACTTAAGTCTTATTTGAAATGTTTAGCTGAGACAAGAAAACATGCAGTTGAGGTTGAAAAAAGAGGATAATGTCACCGCAGAATCTGTACAGCAGAACCAGTCTTTTCAGGAGGCCAAACTTGAAGTCCTAGAACTACAGTCTCAACTTGAAACCCTTCAAGCTGAGCTCGAAACCAAGAACACGAGGCTTACCAACATGGAGGAAGCATTCAACATTGAGAAGGCCGAGAAAGAACACCTCATCCAAGAGATTGTAAATTTACAAGGTGAGCAGAAACAGCTTGAAGACGTTTCTTCTGCTCTTACAAATGAGAGAGTAGAGAGAGAGAAGCTTGGTGAGGAAGCTAGGAAAAAGATTCAACAACATGAAGAAAGGGAGCTGGAGTTAGTCAAGAAAGTGAAGAAGCTGGAAGATGAGATTCAGCGATGGAAGAAGGAGGTGACAATGTATGTAGAGGCAGAGAGAACATTTGTGGAAAAACAAGAAGAAAAAGCTGATCAAAATGAAAACAAACAAAAAGATCAAGACCAACAACAGAGTCCAGGTACATCAAACATATCATTGCTTTTGTTTGTTCCAAGTAATTTCTAGACAATAATTGTTTACAAAAACTAGCCAAATAAGACAATTTTATGAACATTTTCTCGGTGTGGGCCCCCTAAAAGGCCTAGGAAGCTAATTGTAAACAATCATACAATCATACAAACTAAGTGACTATTCATTGTCTTGGTTTTAAAGTTATTACTTCTAAAGGTCATTTTTATTCTGAATTTAAAATGTCAGAAGTTCAAGAATACCTCAACAACTTTTAGTAGTTTGCTGAAAATAACTGCCAGGTACAAGAATAGAAAAATTAAGGTCTCAAAAATATCAAGAATAGAAAAAATAAGACCTTCAAGAAGCTTGATAAGCTTTCAGTTATATGTGAGTTTTAAGAGCTTTAAATGCATAACAAGTTACAGAAATATACAACTTTAACTGCAAATTTCAACCTGGAATCGTACAGAAACCATAAAGCAAATGATATAATTATTTTACACTCAGACTTTGTTCCAGTTTAATTTATCTGTAAGTTAAAAAGACCCTGTGGTTATTAGATGTTGTCCACATCTTTTTGTTTAGAAGTTTCAGGTCTGTGTGGATGTGGTTTACTCCACATGTAACTTAGGTTCTTCCTCTCTTGCATATAGCCCAAGGGTTGCCTTTTCCATCACCCACCAAATGGTGGAAATCAATGAGAACGCCAAAATACCCACCAACACCAACCCAGCCATGGGAATTTGTTGAGAGACCTGAGGACCAACCCCAAATGCCTTTGGGTGGTCAGCTCCACCCAGCACCACAGGAAACTCCTGCACAACATGTGCCCCAGCAACCCCTGCTGCAGATGCCGCATCAATGTAGAAATGAATGCCTGGGGAGGACAGATTCAGTTGATCACCCTGTTACTACTCCTCCACAGCTAGGAGCACCTGTAGTAGTGCAACCCCTGGTGGCAGACTGGAGTGTTCCAAATAGGGAGTGTCCAGTTTGTCGTGTGCTTTGGCCTCCAGGGGATGACATCATTGAGTTTGAGAGGCATGTTAATAATCATTTTACAACAAATTAGAAGTTAAAGTTTAAACCATAGAGATTCTTTGTTGGTGACCTCATTCAAATAATTCAAGATTAGCAGCTGGGGGCAATTAGAATTTTTGTCTTTATCATTTTACCTCAATACAAAAGCACTTATTTAGCTCAAGTAAGGGAAAGTTACATATTATACATACATACTCTACTGCACCCTTTAAGTTTAGTTTTTGATCAGTAGTGGGGTAGGTGGGTGGTTTAGAGGTCATCATATATTAAGTACTCATACACCTCTCCCTTGGGTGAGGCTATATTAAAGTCTAGCTTTGGGTTAGGGTAGATTTGGATTTTACAGAAACCGGCATTGATTGATAATAATAATTATTGATAACAGGGTTCATATGGGTCATGGAAAACCTGGAAAGTCAAGGAATTTTGTAATTTCATTTTCCAGGCCTGGAAAGTCATAAAATTTTGATTGGGGTCATTTAAAGTTATGAAAAATTGGCAGAATTTAGATTGGTAACAATGTGTAGAAAAAATGTAACCAATCCATTTATTTGCACAAAATTACATGCCTTTTTGCTGAAAGATTTCACAGCAGAGATAGACTCACAGAGATGCAGTGCGGTAAAACTGTGTGATAGTTGAATCATTTTTAGTAACTCCTAGAGTTGAACTTGGTAGTGCTACTTACCTCAAAATAAACACCCATTTCTTCACTTTGTTTAGCTTGAATCATGCTAGGAAAAGGGGAAAATTAAACTACTTTTGATGTATTGAGGGAAAAAATAACAATTCTAGGTGATGGAAAATCAAAAAAGTCATAGAAAGAGTCATTGAAAGTCATGGAATTTCAATTGGTCAAAAAAGTATGAACCCTGTGATAATTATTGATGCAAAATTAGCAGCTTGGGCTATTAGAATTTTTGCCTTTATCAGTTTACCTCAATACAAAAGCACTTATTTAGCTCAAGTAAGGGGAAGTTATGTGTTATACATACCTTTTAACTTTAGCTTTTGATCAAGGGTGGGGTAGGTGGGCAGCTTAGAGGTCAACATATATTAAGTACTCTTACACCTCTCCCTTGGGTGAGGCTATGGTAAAGTTTAGCTTTAGGCTTTGGGTTGGGGTAGATTTGGATTTTGCAGAAACCAGCTTTGATTGATAATTATTAATTAATAGAGCTGGCCTTAAAGGGTTTGAATCTGTTATTGATTAATTAACGCTACTGTAGAGCTTGTTTTGTACATAATTGAAGTATTGTTTTGATATATTATTTTGTTTAATTAGATTTGAAGCAGACAAAACAGGTTGTATTAAAAAAGAAGTGGGGTTAGTTTATCTAACTATGAATTGGATAAAATAAGTTATCAATAGGTTATCTGAAAACTTGTTACTTAGAAGTAATAAGAATAATTGATTGAAACTTAAGGTGGGAATCATTACTTTTATTTGAATATGTTGTTCTGTTTGAACTTCTGATTTTTTAAATTAATTTGATGCCCTACTCATTTTCTTTCCATGCCCCCCAAGTCATTCCCTCTCACTTGGAAAAAAAATGAAATAATTATCCAAGACCCTGTCTTAATATTTGACAATAGATTTTGTTGTAAACTTTTTTTTCAAGAATTTCTATGTTTTGAGTATGCTTTAGTTGTGGGAGTTACAATTTTTATGTTGAACTTAAAAACAGAAAATTGGTTTAGACTGTTCTAGTTTACTCTGATTTACACAAGAGGTGACATCATGAAAATAATATGTGCCCCTCTCAAGCACACATTAGAAAAGTTGGTCTTACCTAGGTCTGTACTGTAAAGAAACACAACGATAAGACAAGGAAACAAACATAATTTGTATTGACCATTACTCCAGGGGCTTGTTAACTAAGATATAAATTATTGCAGTCATTCACTTGTAGCAATACAATCATTTCTTTTTAGGCAAACTTTCAGCAAAGAACATACTACACATGCATAGAAATTATAACATAGAGACAACAGCAAGTTGTGTTTGAAATGGTTAGAAATTGTAGAAAGGAAAAAGTTGTGTTAAAATGGTTGTGCATCATAACTAGGGTGCTACCCCAAATCTCCCATTGAGCTCTAATGCCACAGTCAATAACTCAACAAAATTTGGGGACAAAATAACATGAACATGACATGCATTACCAAAGATAATTTTTATTTAATTTAAATACCCCTTCTCTTTAACCAAAAACAAATATTCGAATTAGTATAATCACTCTGATTTTTCATTGCAAGTGTATTCATCATTTTAAAGGATGGTGTTCAAAAGTTGTTCTTTAAATCTAGAGATGTTTTGTAATTTATGTTATGCATTTAGCAGGGGGAAGGGGTGGGTTAATAGTTCTAATGAAGTGATAGACATAATATGACCCACCCTGGGTTCTTCATCCTTACATTATTTGATATTTTGTATTGAAAACTGTTGATAGAAGTTTCTGTGGCAACTGTTTTGGAGAGCCTGAAAACTTCTTTTACATCATTATCATCAAGGTTGAAATTTGCCTTTTAGTTTATATTTTGAAAGTCATTTTAAGGTATAACCTTGGTAGTTTTCATCTTGTCTTTGACATGAAATGTTTTATTACATCAGTAGATAGACCTTGCTAAATGAAGAATAGTAGTGGAAATCTTTTTGTTTCTCGAGATATTAACGTTTGATGTTTTCAACCGATGACGTCATTTGTTGTACAGGCAAATTTCAGTTTCTTAAATTCTGCTACCAATCCATAACCTTTGGTCGTGTTTAAGCCAAACTTTGGTTGATTGTGTCTTGAGGTGTTCCTGAGAATAGTTACTAATTTTCGTCCAAGGGGTTATGGATTTGCAGCAGATTTCAAAGATTGGAAAATTTGCCTGTCCAACAACTGGTGGCCTCAGTTGAAAACAAAAATGTTAATATCTCCAGAACTATAACAGATTATGACAAAAAACACCGCTCTTCCTCATTAAGAAAGGTCTATCTACTGACAACAAAATATTTCATGTCATAGGCACTTAGAGGAAGAACAAAAAGTTTTGCATCTGCATTTTGTTACATTGTACGAGTCCTGTTTCTATCTTTTGTGTGAGTGGACGATGTTTTGGAAACCACATGTTCAAAGGAGTCAAAAAGACTTCAAAGCGCAGATCATGGCAAAAAGTTATACCAGTTTTCATGTAATTATGATACTAAATTGATTCTCTATTTATTTTAACGAGTCTGTTATATCACAAAATTTCTGTTCCAGATAGATCATAAGCGAAGTTCTACCTAAGTCATACCACCTCTAACATTTTCATGTAAAGTTGCGAATCTAATTTGAAATCGTTTTTGTTGTAATTACAATTTTTAAAAAAGGCCTCCAAAATCTATTGATAAGTATTCAAGGTATGCTTAAGGCGGGAGTTATCCATACCTGTCTAATGATTTTATAGATGTTTCGAAATCAGTCGATTTAAGGCCGCCATTCTCGATATCATTTATCACGGCTAACCTCCGTACTTTATCTCTAATCTCTTGAAAGCAAGAGACTTATAATTACTGTCTTTTTCCTATGAAGTGAAATGAAAGGCCACGCTTTTTCCACAGATTTATTTCCTCGTTAATGGACGCAAATTTATCAAAGAAATTCCACTGATCTAATTCTTTATTCCATAAGCATAAATAGCTTTAACGTACTTTTTCCTTTTCCATAAAACATGGGTCACAGGACGAGTTCGTAGTTATCGTATTAACATTCCAAGTTAGCTTGTTGTACGTTATCGCATATTAAGATAAATAAGGTTTGTAAAAATTAAAGCCAGTAAAAAAGGCAAGGTTAGTTTTTTGATGATACTGATTTTCACAAATGAAACATGTTGTACATAACATCGATAGTCCTAGAGAGCAGCCTACTAGTAAGCACTAGGTTAATGAAGTAATTGGACCAAGTTTTGGAACTGGTTTTTCAGATATATTACGTCCAGAAATTTAAAATTAGCTTACTATCGCAAACGTAGTAGTATAATTGGCTAATGTAGTCGCTGCTTAAGGGTAATGTAACCAATGCTGATTACTTGCACACAAGAGCTAGACGTGGTACTCCCAAGTATCTGACGTACCTTGTGTTTTCTCGACAGACTCCCTTAAAGGGGGCACCGACGTTTTTTGAGGTACACAAAAAAGTGTTTAACTCTGGCAGAGCTGTGCCAAGTTTTGTGGGCTTGCAAATTAGATTTGAGTGGTAAAATGAAGCGAAAATAAAGGCGTTATTTAGAAGCCACACGTTGTTGGTAAGGGAGTTCACAGTTTGGTTTGCAAGAATCTAAGAGAAATCAAAATATGATAGCGAACTTCCTTGTTTTAAGCAGAAAGTGAGCAAAACTTTGGCACTATCTTATATATATTGTGCTAGTTTTCACTGGTGCAAAGGAATTAAGAGAATAAACTCTCGAAGTGTCAATCTGGTTTTTCATTTGAAAAAATCGCTTTGTTGAACTATTTGTCTCCTTATTTCACCAGGGAAATCAGGTATTAGATGGTAGGACGTTTGTTCAAAATCATTTATTGTAATAATTTTATATAGTTTAGACAATCAGGCAGATAGTTAAAGAGACTTACAATAGAGACTGATTAACTGTTTCGACTATTCCAGTTGTGCCAATACTAGGCAATTTTCTGTAGAAAACAGCTTTTGAACTAGAGACTGATTAACTGTTTCGACTATTCCAGTTGTGCCAATACTAGGCAATTTACTGTAGAAAACACAGCTTTTGAACTAATAAAACGGCTTACAAAGCATTTAGCCTCGACAGTTGTTGTGTACGATGGACATCCGAGTTTTAGTTTTCTTGTTTTTACATAACTTGTGTTTATATTTGCGCAAGTAAATTCTTTAGAATCTCTCGTGTTTTTAGTTTCTTTTCTGAAAAGAACGTCGAAACCGATAGCTTGGCGGCACGAAAATTGGGGCGAGAGCCTATTTTTTCTCTTCAGAGTCTTGTTGAAATTTGATTGATTGGCGAAAAAAAATTGTGGGGTACCCGTGCTTGTTTAGGAGAAATACTAGGAAAACTGGCAAAACATGTGCTTCTTTACCCCATTTCCGAGGGGAGGCTGGAACGGGTTAAAAAAAAACCAACATATTAGGAAGAAAGCCTACTTTTTTGCATTGTTTTTTTTTCTGATATTTCTTCGAGAGCTCAACGTTTACTAGAATATGACAAAAATGTGTAAACATCTTAAAATTTCTCATATGCGCAGTTAAGGTGCGCAATGCCAAACTAGGACAAGTCTGGTTAATTAAAGTTGTTATCGAGCTACGGGCGCGTCCCTGACTGGTCTTATAAAATAGTCCCAGGGGGTACCCAATTTTTGGACTAATTATGAGCAGCGAAACAAGCTCGCCACTTGTCCTCCATAAAACAAAGAACTCAATTCTATTGGCCAGATTCCATAGGGAAGAACTCAACAAATCAGATTTTGTGAGCTGAGGAATGAATTTGTTGATGCTAACGACAACTACAAACCAAATTTCGACGTTTTGAGTATTTTAAAAACTGCGGTTTGGAGTTTGATTGGACTCACCCCCGTAGGATTATGACTTGCATGTGCTAGCCACTTGATTACTGCAGACTCAAAAATTATGACCAGTTTTTATGACAACAAAGTTCAGCTTTGAAAAAAATATTATTCTGCTTGCGTCGTCATTTTGTCGCATGTTAATCGTATTGAGTTTCATTTAAAAGCTTGGCTCTCCCCTCCATGTTCACATGCAACAAGATTTGAAGCCAATTTCGTTCTAAATAAGTGGCAATCATTGCCAAAAACTTTAAAACTTACCCCAAAAATAAGCCGAATTGGTATTTCAGCGAGTAGTTTGCAAAAAAACTTCCGGGGGCATATTCCGGACGTGCATTCGACGCTCGTTAAAATCGAGTAAATTGCCAAAATACCTCCGTGCCTTCGGCGTTCGCTAAAATCGTCTCTGCTACCCCGATCATTACGAGCTTACGCCGGCCCTGAAATGCTAGTATACAATACATAGAAAGCTTATTATTACTTCATGCTGTTGAGAGCTTTTATTAATACAGTAGTTTGTTCGAGTAGTTGATATTAAAGGAAGGCAAAAACAAAAACATTGAAAAAGAAAAGTTGGAACATAGTAAATCTCCCACCGCGTTGCTACGAGGAAAAAGGCCGCTCAGATGTGCTTTCGTCGCACTCAAATGAAGGTCTGATATTTTCCGATCCGCCTTGGGTAATGAACGCGTTAGGTTTTTGTCTCCTCGGCGATTCACTTCTTTTTGTTAAAGGCGCGGTCAAAAGTTTGATTTCCTCGAAGTCATCCCAGCATGTACTAATGAAGGGTTCCACGGGTCTCGAAACAAAGTTCTCGTCATTTTTCTCGACCTTTTGATTATATACAGGAGTTGTTTCTTTCTGGTTTTCCATTCTAATACTTGGCAGCATCAAGTACTGATGAAACTGATCTCTTGACGAAAACCCAGCGGTATTGTGTTGTCTTACATACCGTTCGATGGTGTAAGTTTTTTGGGAGGCGGAAGAAGTAGGCCTGGAGTCTTCCTCTGTATTGTGAGAGCTGTACTGGCTGTCACTGTCACTGCTTGATGAAGGATACAGAGTTGAAGTTGATGACGACTCAACAGAAGTGATCGATGCGGCATCATCAAATCTTTTACGTGAACACAGAGGTTTACGTTCTTCGGATACTGAATTTGGTAAGCAAAATTCTTGGCTGAGGTTGCCTCGTTTTTTAGATGAAAAGCATTTTTTGTTCCTGTTGTTGCAACTGCAGAAGCCATTTTCCCCGGGAATGTTGACAACAATCTTTTTCCAGTTTGCAGAACTGTTTTCTTCGACACATTGTTTTTCTTTCAGTAAAACTTGCGTTAATTCATCTGAAGGGCTTGATATACCTTGGCCCATATTAATAGTATGCGCAAATATTGGCTCTTTGCTTAGAAAGACCCAGTTTCATTAAGAAAAAAGGTACCGTAACCATGGTAAAACTCATTGTGACAACGTGTACATTTTTTTCTCCATGCGCGTGCGTAGAAGATTTTTTTATACTGGCCGCAGACGAAGACAATGTGAGCAAAAATTTGTATTGCGAATTAAGTTCCGACTGACTTTTCAACCTCAAGATTGCAAGGACTTCCTGTTATCTGTTCTTGAGAAAAACTAAATCTTTTGTAGTTATTAAGTTGTGGGAAACAAGGAAAAGGTAATCGAAAAAACTTTTTGTAAGATCGCTGACATGTAAAAAAATGCCATTCCATGCATTTCAAATTCACTTCGTATTGTATAATGACTGCATGCATTTAAAAAGCTGAGAAGATTAAGTATAGTTATTTAAGAACTAAAGGCAAAACCTTTTAAAAGACGCCGTCATAAACTTGGAGCGAGTGGCGTATAAAATCGCCGATACCTTGCACATCAGAAACAACACGGTTCGCAGAGATTCTCTGTCTTTCCAAGTTTCCGTCTTTTAGCTTCTGCGAATTTATTACTCGTCGCAGCTTTAAAATAGTTTCAAAACTACAGTGGTTTTTATAAATAAAAGGGGAAGCGAGTGGTAAATCCGGATCCAAGATGCCGAGACGGCCTTTAATTCCCGAGAGTTTTACGTGAGACTTTCTGATCTTTTTTCAAGCTTAAAAATAGGTTTTAAGTCGTAAAAAAGGTAAAGGGATGTTATGCTTTTAATGTTCAGTTAACTAAATTGAAGAATTAACACAAGAAATTGTTCAGATAGTGCCAGTTGGCAATTTTTACCAACGGGAATCAAACAATTTTTAATTGTGGCACACAAACAGTAAGAAAATATTTATCTTTGCTAATATGTACTTTCGGAATAAGATTTTAAATGCTTTTAATTTACTTGACATTGGTTTCCACAGAATTTGAGTTGCTCGCGTGTTTTCGCTTGTAGCTTGTGTCAACGTGAAGCTACCAAGAAACAAGGCAAATATATGGTAGACGGCAAATTGCTGTCAACGTGGTGCTAAATCTCACTAATCTATCTTTCATGTTCAGTTGAAAAAAGGTACGGGTAGAATATTGAGTCAGCGGTCCAAGGCAAGCTGATACAGCTTGCTTTGATGGCAGACCCGCCCACGACCACGCGAAAAATGTAGGTTCGGGCGAGTCGGATCGTTTCACGTTGATCCGCCTTGCTGCCAACCTCAATTGCAACCGAACTCAAGGACAACGTTTCGCTACATTTATAATTCTATCATACATTCCCCCGGAGACTGTTCTATCCGTATTCCATCAAGAATGGTTGATAATTTAATATTTCATCTTCGCCTCTCATTAGAGTATTATGAACAGTTACAAGATTTCGAGAACCAGCCATAATTTGCCGAGAATTTCATTTTTAAGGGACCTTTCGCTACCCTTTATGAAGGGTGCCGGAAAGAAAAAAAATGTATAGTTGCTTGTAAAAGAGTAAAAGCTAATGAGGTGCGAGACGAGCAGCTGTGATCTAGAGGTGTCGTTTCTGACGTGCTCAACGATGTTTTCTGGCTTCTCTTCTTCATTTAGTGTTATCAACCGCTAGGTGACACTATTAAATAGTTCAAACTGCGGGTACACGAAGATGTGCTCTCCGTTTTCAATGCCACAATGGCGGAGATATTCCTATGAAACTATCGAACTTCAAAACGCAAGACGAAACTCTGTCTACCACTTTTCCGAACGTCGAGAGCATGGCAGGCGCTTTCGAGACTGTGAGAGTTTCCGAACTTTTTCTTCAGTCGGTGAAATCCTAAGCGAGGCTGAAAGAGAAAGAGTGATTTTGGAGAACAAACCACTTCTGAAAAAACTAAAAGGATACAAGTGGAAAGCTGGTGTAGGACTAGCTCTTACCGCAGTGTCTGGAGTTCTTTTCGCTTTGGCGTCCCTCTTTGTCAAGCTATCCAACACAGACATTCCAGCGTTTGAAATAATCTTTGTTCGTCTTGTCATGCAAACAGTGCTAGTTCAGCCGCCAGCCATTTATGCCCGTGTGAATATTCTGGGAGAGAGAAAAATGCGACCTTATCTTCTCCTATTCGGGGCAGTAAATTTCGCTTGTATTTCAGCCGTTTATGGCGCGTTTACCATGCTTCCACTAAGCGATGCGACGGTTATCATTTCAACGACTCCCATCTTTACTGCGCTGCTGGCGTATTTTTGCCTTAAAGAAACCTGGAGCAAAATCGAGGCAGCCGCGACTTTCATCTGTTTGACTGGAATCGTGATGATTGCGAGACCAACTTTCATTTTTGGTAACACAGGTAAAAAGTCATTTTTTACTTTCATATTTGAATTGCATGTCGAGAGGACGGTTTGGCAAGAAAAATTTTGTCGAGTTCTCTCATGTGACGACGATTTGTAAACTCTCGTAAAAATATCCCAAACCCGTATTTTACCCTTTCAGCCCCAAACGTATTGGTATTTTCGTTCAACTAGAGCACACATACACTTTTCGTTGAACCAGTTTGGGGAATATTATTTTTTTCCTTAGCTTGCATTGTTTGATCAATTCTCATTACCAAATGTCTTCTTTTGTATGTGTTAGGTAAGGAGAAAATAGATATCGATATCTAACTGAGGCTGAAAGGGTTAAAAAAATTAGCATATATAACAAGTGTGAAGAGAATCAAACTCTTTCAGTCCTACCCGAGTAAAATACTGGAGACACTATACAAAATTCGCGCAGATAGTCAGTTATGTTTTAATACCGGCACGCTTGAAAATCATCTGATCAACAACAACTCTTGTTTCTTTTTAACGTCCTGGTTCCCAATATTCAGTTATCATAAAGCACTAGCCTTGACGCCAAACACTAGACGCTTTTTGACAAGTGAGGACTTGACGAATTTGAATTAAAACCTAATCAGCCGGGGGAGGGGATCTTCCAAAATAAATCGGGGTAACCATCCTATCTATTGTTGTTTAAAATTCTGGGATTTGCTATCTCTTAGGGTATCTATCTCTACGTGATTGTTTATTTTAGGCCTTCCATAATAAACTGACCAGTTAGTGAGAGTCACCGCTTAGAATCGCGAGAGACCGTCGATGGAAAAACCAAAGCAAAAAATAGACTTTGTCGACAACGCTGAAATGCAACACATGGTTCGGACTGATTAAAAAAGCCTTTTAATAATTTTAGGTTCTAGACCTTTCTTTTAGGGTAGAATTTCAAAGGACCGTGTCCAGTTTGCTATCTTTTAAGGGTCAAACTAAACTCCTCCCAAAACCCCCGACTATTTTTCATGTTTAACTGTTATCCAGTATCCCGGTACAGGATACTAATCTATCATAGGTTCGCCCCAAGCAGAAGCTGGCACTCAATTACACACAATGGCCTGACCGGGGCTCGAACTAGCCACTCTAGGGTTACAAGTCAAGCATGCTCGATCGGCCTTCGCGTCACCTCACTGCATTGCGTTATTTCAAATGTTTGCGGAGTACTGACAAACCTTTGAAACCTTTTTAACTGGTTTCAAACAAACTGTGTTACTGAAACGAGATTTTTATAGCCCAGGGAACGACAGCTCGAAGAATTTCCTAACTAATTGTAACTCGTTTCAAAAAGCACAGAAAACCTTTTTTATCTGCTCGTATCACCAAAGCGTTTATCTTATTAAGTTTGAAATGTCTTATTAAATCTGTTTTTCCTCTATCAAGTGCTAGCTTATAATAGTCCATTAGACTCTTGCAAAGACGACTTAAAACTAAGAAGGATAAAAAAAAAACTTCTCGGCAAAATAAAGTAAAAGTCCACTGCATATTGTCACCTTCGATTTTCTTTCCGTTTTAGGGACCAGTAGTCAACTGACAGAAAGCCAGCGTTTGATTGGTTACTTGGTAGCATTAGTTGGGGCTATTGTCCAATCATTAACGTTTGTCATGGTACGAAAGGGAGGACGTTATGTGAGTTTCTACACAAACGTGTTCTATTTTGGTTGGGTGAGCGCCGTTCTATCAGTCATTCCAATGGTTGCTATACAAAAGCCTGTCTTGCCCACTTGCGGTTCCAGCAGATGGTTCCTTCTGGGGGTCGGTAAGTGGAAACACGTTGCTTGAGGTTCAGTAGAAGTTCTAAGTATCAGTTACTTTGACTAGAAAAACTAGTGCAGATATATTACAACATCTTGCCATCATTGTCAAGTTAATCTACAAGTATTTTACATTACGGTAATTTTTTTTTAATAATTTAAAATCATTCTACACTCACAGCATCTCATTAGTGTAAACGCATCGCATTGAGACATAGTCGACGGTTTTTGGAAAGCCAAGTCGAGGAGGCCAAGTTAAGGGTTCTTTGAAAAGCTTGTCCAAGGGTTCTGGGAAAGTTTAATCGAGGATTCTTGAAGAGGTTGTCCAAGGGTTCTTTCAAAGTTTAGTCGAGGATTCTTGAAGAGCTTGTCCAAGGGTTCTGGGAAAGTTAGTTGAGGGTTCTTGAAGAGCTTGTCCAAGGGTTCTTGGGAATTTTAGTTGAGGATTCTTGAAGAGGTTGTCCAAGGGTTCTAAGAAAGTTTAGTCGCAGACTCTTGAAGAGCTTGTCCAAGGGTTCTTGGGAAGTTTAGTCGAGGATTCTTAAAGAGCTTGTCCAAGGGTTCTTGGAAAGTCTAGTCGAGGATTCTTGAAGAGCTTTTCCTAGGGTTCTTTGAAAGTTTAGTCGAGGATTCTTGAAGAGCTTGTCCAAGGGTTCTTGGATAGTTTAGTCGAGGATTCTTGAAGAGCTTGTCCAAGGGTTCTGGGAAAGTTAGTTGAGGGTTCTTGAAGAGCTTGTCCAAGGGTTCTTGGGAATTTTAGTTGAGGATTCTTGAAGAGGTTGTCCAAGGGTTCTAAGAAAGTTTAGTCGCAGACTCTTGAAGAGCTTGTCCAAGGGTTCTTGGGAAGTTTAGTCGAGGATTCTTAAAGAGCTTGTCCAAGGGTTCTTGGAAAGTCTAGTCGAGGATTCTTGAAGAGCTTTTCCTAGGGTTCTTTGAAAGTTTAGTCGAGGATTCTTGAAGAGCTTGTCCAAGGGTTCTTGGATAGTTTAGTCGAGGATTCTTGAAGAGCTTGTCCAAGGGTTCTGGGAAAGTTTAGTCCGGATTCTTGAAGAGCTTGTCCAAGGGTTCTGGGAAAGTTTAGTTCAGGATTCTTAAAGAGCTTGTCCAAGGGTTCTGGGAAAGTTTAGTTGAGGATTCTTGAAGAGCTTGTCCAAGGAAAGTTTAGTTGAGGATTCTTGAGCTTGTCCAAGGGTTCTAGGAAAGTTTAGTCGCGGATTCTTGAAGAGCTTGTCCAAGGGTTCTTGGGAAGTTTAGTCGAGGATTCTTGAAGAGCTTGTCCAAGGGTTCTGGGAAAGTCTAGTCGATGATTCTTAAAGAGCTTGTCCAAGGGTTCTGGGAAAGTTTAGTCGAGGACTCTTGAAGAGCTTGTCCAAGGGTTCTTCGAAAGTTTAATCGAGGATTCTTGAAGAGCTTGTCTAAGGGTTCTGGGAAAGTTTAGTTGAGGATTCTTGAAGAGCTTGTCCAAGGGTTCTTAGAAAGTTTAGTCGAGGATTCTTGAAGAGCTTTTCCTAGCGTTCTTCGAATGTTTAGTCGAGGATTCTTGAAGAGCTTGTCCAAGGGTTCTTGGAAAGTTTAGTCGCGGATTCTTGAAGAGCTTTTCCTAGCGTTCTTCGAATGTTTAGTCGAGGATTCTTGAAGAGCTTGTCCAAGGGTTCTT
>JAOBAT010005570.1:19754-57067 GCA_026413305.1 Hydrozoanthus tunicans
GGTAAGTTTAGTTGAGGATTTCTTGAAGAGCTTGTCCAAGGGTTCTTGGAAAGCTTAGTTGAGGTGTCTTGAAGAGCTTGTCCAAGGGTTCTGGGAAAGTTTAGTCGCGGATTCTTGAAGAGTTTGTCCAAAGGTTCTTGGAAAATTTAGTCGAGGATTTTTGAAGAGCTTGTCCAAGGGTTCTTGGAAAGTTTAGTTGAGGTGTCTTGAAGAGCTTGTTCAAGGGTTCTGGGAAAGTTTTGTCCAAGGACAAGGGCGTCAAGCCGTTGGTCTGGATCTCGTCTACGAGAGGGACTTAAGAGTCAGATACCGAGACATTGAAAACCCGTTGTTGCAGTCTGTCCTGGTCTGGTCTAGACTAGTTGGGTATGACCGTAGGCTGGTAGAGTTATCAAGATCAATAAGGAAAAAGATTGAGGGTTCCCCGGACTTGCAAAGCTCATACAACGTTTTGTATTCCTTCGATTCTAGAGACAAATAGGTGAAAATCTTTGAAGGTTCTTCCGATGTACGTTAGGTATATAATAATAATAATAAACAATAATAATGGTAATAATAATGATAATAATAACAAATTTAACACAAATAATTAGCACTTAGAGTTATATTAGTTAAACGCAAAACGTTTTTAAACGTTTGCAAGGCTCACACAACGTTAAGCACTTCTTCGATTCTATAGAAAAATAGGTGAAAATCTTGGAAGGTTCTTCCGATGTATGTTAGATACAAAACAATAATAAATATATAACGATAATAATCACATTTTTAACGTTTTCAAATTGTTTCTACGGCCAGGTTTGAGTGGTGTTTTTGGCAGTTTGTGTCTCAACCGTGGCCTTCAGCTGGAGAATGCGGCGCCTGCTGCTCTTATGAGAAATATCGACATCGTGTTCGCCTTTATGTTTGATGGAGTGGTTTTTGATGAGCACCCAACCGCTCTCACCCTCTGTGGGGGTTTACTTGTTCTACTCTCCACGGGTGGGGTCGCTCTTGCTAAATGGTGGATTGCAAAGAAGGAAGCCGCTTGCATTGAAGACGATGATGAGAACCCTAACTGATCGACGTTGCAGCTTTGCTTATTCTGGTCACCATAATTGCCAGGATGGAAAAAGGGTGTATAGGGTACCAAGACTTCTTCATTCTTTATCATTTTGTTCTCTACTAATTTACCTGATTAACAACCGATGATGTTTGCACAAGACAATTCATATATTAAACGAGAGTATAGTGGAAGGAAAACGGGTTGCTCGTTTTGCACGGAGTTCTTTGATAAGTGTGCAAAAAAAACAAATAAATAAAACGCGCTAGCAACATGGTTCGTACTGATTGACGAGAACAAAAATCAAAGAAAACGAAATGAAAACGTTTTTTTAAAAAAATTTCAAGAACCTTTAAACATTTTATAGGCACAGGATCTCAAGGAGTTTTCCAGGGTAGCAAAATAGTTTTTCCAAAACCCAACCCCTAATTCATTCTCCGCGAAAAACAATTGTCTCAATTTCTTCTGCCTACTAAGCACAAGATGACATTTTGCATAAATACAAAATGTACAATTTAAGTGTATTTCCAAGAATTTTCAGGGACCTGGGAGAAAATTTTTAAACTCCAGGAGTTTTCCAGGAGTTCTGGGAATAGTGCAAACCATGTAGCACAGTCGGCGCCAACCGTCCCAAGGATGTTTGATTCAAATGATTTAATGGTGGAAGTACTCATTTACAGTAATCACGATAGTATTAGCATCATCAAATGGCTCCGTTGCATAACCTTTATTAAACTTGATCTGCAAACTACAGCTGGTTGCTTTTGCAAATTCAAAAGCCTTTGTTCAACAAATATCGTTTCTTAAATGTTCAAACAATAGTTTCTCCCTTGATAAATAACACACTGTTTATTTCAATTGAACAAATCTTCCTCCATGTCCGTTTCAACCATGACACATTTTCAAGTGTTGGACTAATTCATGGATCGTTTTACTGATCTTGTCGAAAGACACGCATAATTTAGAAGTGAAGAAATTGGTTGAGATATTACACTCGCTTTGATTCGCTGATGCTCCAAGCGATGAAACTGGCTCGAACCACGTTTGGCTCTGCCCCGTTTTCTCTCCATATCTCCCTTGTTTCTTACTAGACATTCCATGTTTAACTATTATCCAAAGTCGTGCGAACTTGTTTTACTCCTTCGGTAACTTCAGGCTTCAACTAAAACTTTTTGTTATGCCTTAAATTGTAAACAATTTTGCAGCACAATTTACTATAAATTATCTTGCTAGAGGCCAACATGACACCGAAGATGCAGAAAAACCAGCGAAAATTTTTTTGTTGTCCTGACGGCGCTGTTTTCATGTACGTCGAATCTTAACTACAAACTTGCCATCGTGTTTCACAAGTCAGGGTGTAGAAGCACTGCTTGCACGTTGTTGCTCAGTTCTAGTTTACTGCCCCAGTCATCAATCTCTCATGCTGTTCAGGTCAAACTAATACAACTCTTGTTCAACTCTCACTTTTTACTTCTTCGGCCCCTTCCTTCTCAATTTCTTTTGGTAAATTTTCGTTGTCAGCATCTAAACCCAAACAAGAAGCAATAATAAAAAAGCTTTGTACATTGGTAAACATCATGATCAGCAGTTACACACAGTCTAGATGAGTTTTCAACATGAGGTAGTTGTACAACGGATATTTTGTTTTTGCAACAGTAAAAATGTTCTTCTGCAAATAAAAAGTGCAATGAAACTACAATCAAGAAACTGAAATGCCCAAAGAAAACGCAGAAAACATTTGTTTTGCACCAAAAGAGAAAAATTTCTCAATAAGGTTAAGTTAAACCACAAAATCCCACCCTCTTTATTCTCACCCCCTTTATCACACTCTCCTACAACCTGAGAACCACTGTTAACACTGTTATCTTAAATAAGCACGGATTCACCGCAATTTTTACTATGTAAAGAGACACATTTCTAAACGTACAGTTAAGTTATATAGTTAAGGGTATATATAACAATCTGTTCTTTTAAAAGTTGTATTGATAGTCTTTGAAAATAAAATTCCAACTCACCTTTACTGCTTTCCATGTGTCCGTTAAGAGAGGGCTCTCTATTATCCAAGGTTTTCTTTTCCCCATTCACCACTAGAGGAAACATGGAAAAATTTTAAGTTACTCGAAAACTTACTATATAAAAAAGCAATAACAGTCCAGCTCCACATTTGTGTTCAAGACATATACAGAAGAAACATAAGGTATTTCACATGTAATAATTTCAAAAATCTAAAAAAGTATTAACTAACCCTTTCAATTCCAGTCAATTATCTAACTTCCCCTTACATAACAAGTACAAATACGACATTTGGTAAAGAGAAAACAAGAACTGGTCAAACAGAACTAAAGCAGTGAAGAGTAGTGGCTCTAGTAAGGAGAACTGAACAATGCAACTGGCACTGAAATGGTTAGGCTTGCACAAGGACCGTTAATGACTGTTCCAATAATCATTTAAATAAGCACATGAAAAAATAACCAAAAAATAGTAATTTCAATAAGTAATTTAAACAGTTCAGATATCATCCTTAGTAAAATTACTCAGGTGATTATAGAGTTTCTGCCCTGATCTCATTGGAGGAGGCTTATGCATTATGCCGCATAAAATCACCTTGCGCGAGATGATTATTACCAGGGTGTGAACAAACTTTAAAAATGGTCATTTTGCATTTTGTGGATCTTTAGTAGGAAGAGTTAAATTCCTTGAAGATCGAAAAACGCTATTTTCAAAAGCACTAAAATGGCATAACACTTTTGAGGTAATGCATGACAATTGTGCACATCAGTGAAAGATAAGACTTCAGGTAAAATTGCTTTAGATACGTGTGACAAAGCAAATGAGAACAACAAAGTAAATTTTTTGCACAAATCTTTGGCAATGGCCGTTTTTTCTCAGATAATCATCCCGAGTAATTATACTAAAACAACTACTCACCTAAGGCTCAGTGAATATCTTGGTGAGTCAGGGATTATTCACCAGACACTCGCTTTGCCTTCGACAATAAATTATTAACTAACGTTTGCTCCAAAACTTGATAAGTACATTTTCTAACAGAGTACATCTTTAAATACACAGCTGTTTTTTCTCCTTTATCAAACCAACTGACCTAAAAGGTCAGTGTTTATCTCCAGTTTCCGTAGTCTAGAGTTTAGGCGGATGAGAGTATTTGATACCACCGAACAGAACACTAATCCACCGCTGCTTAGCCTGCAACAGAAGCTGGTACTCAGTAATACAGCTGAGTCGACTGACACAAGTTGAGTGAAGTGTCTTGCTCAAGATTGCTACATGATGATCTGGCCCAAGCCTGACTTTGTGGCTCTTGGGTTACAACTCAGTTTAAAACGCTGACCACTCGGCCACTGTGCCACAGACTATGCACTCTACAATTTGTAACAGTATCATTTTGAACAACCTTTGTTTTCTTCTGCACCATTTTCAGTCTTGGTTTTTCTCTCTTCTCTGTCAGATTCTACTCCTGCCTTGGCCTGTTGAGTGTTTGCTTCAGTGTTGATGTGCCGTCTCCTCACTGGGCTGGAGAAGCTCTCCAGCTTTGGGGCGGTAGGGCGGTGTTTACGTGCCGGGTTCACATGGAAACAGTAGCAACATCTAAATGCTATAGAAGAAAACAAGTGTGAATACAACAAAGTGAATACAACTTTTTCTTCTGAGGATTGCAGACTTGAAGCATTGAGTTGCATAACTGTCCCTTTCTACCCCGGCTAGCTTTTGATTGTTCATGATTTGTTCTAACTTCCCTTTCTACCCAAGCTGGTAGCTTATCAACATCTACCTTCCCTTTACATTACTCAATCCTTTACCAAACTTCCTCTAGCTTGCAAAACTCACCACTTTCAGCTTGAGCAAGTTTATCAACATCTAACTTCTCCTTACTTAACTCAACCCTTTCAGCCCCAGTCAGTTTACCAACATCTGCCTTCTTACATAACTCAACCATTTCAGTCACATGGAGTTATCAACATCTAACTTCTCTTTACATAACTCAACCCTTTCAGCCTCAGCCAGTTAATCAACATCAACCTTCCCCTTACATAATTCAACCCTTTCAACCCCAGCCAGTTTATCAACATCTACCTTCTTACATAACTCAAACATTATTAACATCTTAACTTCTCCTTACATAACTCAACCCTTTCAGCCTCAGCCAGTTAATCAACATCTATCTTCCCCTTACATAACTCAACCCTTTCAGCCCCAACCAGTTTATCATCATCTACCTCCCCCTTACTTAATTCAACCATATCAGCCCCAGCCAGTTTGTCAACTCCTAACTTGCCCTTACTTAGTTCAACCCTTTCAAGCCTTTCAGCTCATCCAAATCTACCTTTCCCTTGCATAACTCGACCCTTGCATCCAACTTCACCTAACATAACTCAAGCTATCATATCAAATTCTAATTTCTCCTTAAATAAAATCTTACAAAGTAACTTTTTGAACAATTATTGTTAGGGTTATTTAATATTTCAAAATCAAGTTAACATACTGATATACTCAAAGTCGTCTTTGAGTGCCATTCCATTGTGTGAGAAACATTCTTTACATATTAGGGCGTATCTGTTGCTTGGTCCATCACCTATAATGTACTCAACAAACTGTAGGACAAGCAAAAATTATAAGAACATCAAAAGCCATCCAGAACACTCCAATACCAAAATTTTTATCAAAGAATATACAAGTACAGCTTTGAACCCCTCTAATTCAAACTAAATTCTATTTCTCCAGGTTTTGATCTTAGATGCAAACCCGTTTAACTCAAACTTGGTTTTGGGGCATCTAAAAAAAAATTTGCTTAACGCCTGTTAAACGTTAAGCTGTAACCACCTCCCTCCTCCCCTCTTGACATTCACTCCATACATTATGTGTAAAAAAATCTTCATAATTGCTCACAATAATTTGAGGTGCTGCCAACAAAAAAATTGATTGTGTCATATGCTCTCAAAGGCACACCATCTTTTAAACTTCTATAAAATAGAGCAGCGCCCCTCATAAAAACTCATAAAAAATGTGAACTAGCTGTAAAAGTGCCTGTCACTTACCTTGTCCATATTTGTCCTTTCTCTTGGTAGTATTGGGTACTGAGGTTTGGGGGGGCCAGGGAGCCGCACCATCATTGGAGGTCCTTCAACAGCAAGAGCAAGTATTTAAATTAGTTTATTCCACAGCTTCAGTTTTTAATTTTTTTTAATACAAAATAAATCTGTTTGACGTGCATTAATTTCCAGACTTAGCTCTTAGCATCATGCAGTTACAAGATCATAAACCTCATAGAAATACTAACAATATCCACATAAGTAAATTAAAACGAAATACTTGTTTGAACTTTTGGGACATTGTGTATTAAGAGCTATTGAGACATTGTTTATGAGCCATAGTTTGAGAGCTATGGAGACATTGCATTCGAGCCATATATTGAGAACTATTGAGACATTTGATTTTGAGCCAAAGTTTGAACACTGACTTGTGCAGAATATTAAGTTTTTGACTTACAGTTAATAAGCAAAGCTAGCTAGTTTTAGTTCATCTACTAGTTTACAAAATGCTATTGCTGTTTGTGAACCAATACTAATACATCAATAACAGATAATTTATTTCTGCTTTTGTCTTTAAACTGAACTCGAACATTTATCATTAAAGGGGAACTCGACCCTAAAATCAACTTTTATCAAGCAAAACCTTTAACTGAGTGTAAAAACGATAATAAAAAAAATTCCTTGTATCATGCTGACTTTCAAAGAAATTCAAGTTTAAAACATGTTGCTTGCCACATTGTAGCAGTGGTTCAGAAATAGGGGTTAAGCAGAGAGAGAGAGTGAGGGTATGACATCAGATATGGGTAAGTGTTGGCTCAGACTGAAAAATTCATAATTGAAGTGAGATATCGCACACAACGTAAGTTGTAACTTTCACTCTTGACTGTGTAAGCGAGCTTATGACAACAAAAACTGTTCACACACTCACATGTTCGGGCCCATAACCTACATCACACTTTACCTTCATTTACCGCTGACAAGTCGACAAGCACCCATGCTCAATGACCCCAAACGACCTGTTCACTCTTGACTGTGTAAGCGAGCTTTATATGACAATAAAACTCTTCACACACTCACATGTTCCCAATAACCTACATCACACTTTACCTTCATTTACCGCTGACAAGTCGACAAGCGCCCATGCTCAATGACCCCAAACGACCCGAACAATGCACATACAAACTAGAATTTCTCGAAAAATCAGCATGACACAAGAAAAAAATAACTTTTGATATGTTCTCGACACCTAGAAGGATTTCATTAAAAAATGTTGATTTTAGAGTTCAGTTCCCCTTTAAGCCATGATCAACAACAGTTCAATTATTGTTACCTGGAGGTCCAGGGGGGGCACCCATTCCACTGGCTACTTTTCGCTGCACACTGGGACTCCCTCCTCCTCGAGAGGGGGAATTGGGAGCAGTTCCTGGTCGGCCAATCACTGGTTTTTGATTAGGAGCCTCAGCCAATGATGGTTCTGAAGCTTGTCGATGAAGGGGGCCAGGGTTCCCGACATTTCTTTGTCTGAGCTCTGGCATTAACAATAATGGCATTTTAAAATAAAATAATCATGGTCTAATCAGGGTTCAAACTACCAAGAAATGAACACTGGTTACTAGATTTCTAGACCTTGTAGGCAGCTGGCCGCTTCAATTTGGCTGATTAACTGAGAGTTACTTTTTCTGATAAAATTGTGAACAAAAATTTGAAATTTCAAACTTCTCAGATTCCGTGAAATGTGTTTATCTTTATCAATCTAAACAAAATTTTTCAAATTTTTATTGTCTATTTCCATGAGTTTTCTTTGGCAAAACTATCTATGGGGCTAAAACCCACACAGCTCTATAGCATTGCAGTCCCTGATGTTACACTAATATTTATCAACAATGAAATGGCAAACATAAATTACTAAAGGTACCTCAGTGTCAGTTTGTGAGCTGATTGATGCAACAAGCGTCTTGTTTCAAGGTTTCAGAAGTGCTAAATATCATAGTTCTTAACAGAACAGATCAAGGTACCCACCTGTTCCTGATGTGCCAGACTGATTACTTGGCGACTGGGGTGCCAACTGTCAAAGATAAAGTTTGTACAATCAAGAGTGTGTTAAACTACAGCAACAACAATGATACTCTTCCTTTAAATTTTGACTGAATTAAATATATTATCAAACGTCAACTGGATTCATGAATAATCTTTTAAACATACTGTATTACCTTAGCCGCATCACTATAGTTTGGGTCATACTTCTCCAACAACTCTTTAGCTGTTTTATAAGTTTCTTTTTCCATAACCTCTTCAAGCTAAAATTAAGACATGGAAAAAGTAAGGAAACAACTGGTGAGAATGTAGACTTTTAACATAAAGTGGCAAAAATAGATTGAGCGGTAACAAAGTTAATATCAACACAAAACATACATAAATTTTTTTTGTGCATTTATATACAGCGCCTTTCCATGATCCACGAATATGTGCAAGGTGTTTAACAATAATCAGTTTACCCCAGGAGACTGGAAGCATAATTATACATTAGGCGCCTCAGGCAGCCGCTTCAAAGCGGTCCATGTATGCTGGTACTCATTTTACCGACCCCGGAAGGATGGAAAGCTGAGTGGCCTTTAGCAGAAAAATATTAACCCTCAACCCAGTATGGGATCGAGCCAGGGAACTCAAGATTGACAAGCAGAGATTTACCACTGCTCCAACCCTTCCGCTATACTTTGCCCCGCATCTATTATTACGTCAATAAAGATGGATACAAACCACTTGTTTCTTCTTTGCTTTAAGTTCCTCAAGTTTAGTTTCTAAGGTGCAAGCAAATCAAGAATAGAGTTTAAAATTATGCTAAATGAGCATTATAGAGACACAGATATTCAACTTTTTCTAGTCTAACAAATAAGTTCAAGAACATCTACTTTCAGGTGCCAAACAATCAGGGAGGAGGCCCAAAATAAATGAAAAATTTAAAACAGACACCAGCAACAAGCAAAGATATCAATAAATTTAATGAACTCTTAACTCTAGATTCTTGTTGTCTGTGCTGTAATCCAAACAAAAACAGGAAAAGACAAACACTGAACATGTCACTGATCCAGAATATTTCTATTTTGAAAATTTTACCTTTTGAAGATCCTACCAGAACTAAACAAACAAATGGGAGGGAGGTGGGGGCTTATCAAAAAATTGATAAGCGTCCCACAATGTTTATTTGGCCTCTGAGAGTCTCTAGAGCTCCAGGAACAAATTGTGTCAGAGCTAAAAATACTATAAAAAATAGTTGAATGAATGCAACAAGACTAGTGTACATTATTACTAGAAAACAAGGAAGTAAAAACAAATCGTACCATTTTTTATCATCCTGCTTACAAACACATAGTGAAGGACTCTTTTCAATAGATAAACACTGTGGAAAAATTTATAAAGAAGTTCAATAATTACCAGAAACTTTACAACTAGACTTTGAAATTCAGTATTAATAATTTAATTTACAGAAACAAATGTTTAGAATAGAACAAGCCTACAAGATTTATATAGCTACTTCCAGCCAACTGTGCAACAAGAACAAAATACAATTGATAACTACAAAGTACACTGCTCAAGAGTTAATAGATAGCTGGTTAACTTTGATGGATGCAAGGTGTTCAACGTCTTTGCAGCTGGAAATTATTTCAAAGCATGGCAGATAAATTGGATTCTTGCAAGACACAGCAAAGGATATATTGGTGAGGGAATCCAGCAACACAAAAAATATTATCATAATAACATTATACATATAATTAAATACAGCTGAACCAACCATAAATCACTTACAGAAAAGGAAAAATAAGAAGTGGCAGTGATCGAATCACCCTGTCTTTCCACTGCTTTGGGAAGTAGTAAAAATAGTAGATGACAGCAGCTGTAATGTATAGCAAGATGGAGTAAATGATTAGATAGCCAATAAACTTTTTTCTCAGCTGCTCATTTCTTCTTTGGCTTGACTCCAGTGTCTGGATGTCCTAAACAATGGAGAAAAGCAATATATATGATTGTGCAATAACTAACTTCCTCACAACTTGAAAACAATTGTTTGCACTTTATGCTCTATTTCTTTCCCTGTATGTTGGTATTGATAAATTGATGGGTCTACTTAGTGCAAAAACAACATAAGTGATGTTCTATGAATCAATAGATTCTCTCAATGGTTATATGAAGAGATAATAGGGTTAGTGTAGGGAGAAATGACAACTCTTTTAAAAGTCACTTACATAGTTTTTATATTACTAAGATTTTCAATATTGTGAGAATGGGAAAATGAGCTTTAGTTCTTTAAATCTACATTAATGGTACATACTTTTAGTATATGTTGTTTTTTTCTTTTGGTCACAAAATTGCTTCTATTTCATTCATTTTCTTTTGGTTATTTTGCTGTAGAGCACTTTTATTATTAAATCATACTGCAAAAGCCTCATTGTGCCCTTTTTCACTCTAACTTCCTGTATATGTGTGATACTTTTGCACAAATACTCAAGTCTCAGAATTGATTAGCTAAGCTATTTGTGAATCAGTTATAATGTTTAATTGTATTATGTAATAACAAGAGCCCATTAACCATACCATTGCCAGGTTAAATTGGCTCCTGATAATTATTAATATTCTAGTAAAGATGGAAGTAAAATAATAAAAACAACATTATTGGGTATACTACTGGCTGTTTTTATCAATAAGGCACGTTACCTTTGGTAATTTGAAAACTGCAATAATAGTAAATGATTAGGTTGATATCCGAGGTTTAACATCTTAATTAAATGTCTGCCTAGACGACCAAACTGGGGACTAGCTGATCATAATTTTAGTTAAGGTTTACATAAGAGTTTACCAAACAGCGTTAACATTGTCTGTTTAATGAATCATTTATAAGCATCCATTATATTTCAGTTCTCTTTCAATCAAAATCAAAGTAACGTTGTAAATAACGGCTGACATGTACAAGTAGAAATTATTTCAAAAGAAATTTCTCAAACTAGATTTTAAGGCAAACTAACACACTAACTTGAATATTTATTTTTCTGGCATCATCGGAACAGTAACTTATGGATGGGAAAAAGAAAACAAATTAAAGAAAGCGAAAGACATAATTTAGATGGGTTGTTATTTTTTCATGAGAACTCTGGTTAACTGAACCAACCTTTTCAAGAGACTCCAAGATTTCTTTTGATGTATCCTTTTTCTACGAAGCAAACAAGACAGATCTCTTTTTAGAAAAAATATATTGCTAGTCAAAACAAATTGAAAGCGAAATCGTTCAGGAGGTGTCGATTAGGCAATAGCAGTGTAGGAGAGTCAATGCCTTCTGCTAGAATCGTAATTTGCCACCCTAAAGCAGGCAATCCTTACAAGAAACTACCTACCCGCCATCTTGAAAATACAAGTCCCATTTCTGTTGTCAAAAAGGTTCAACTTTTTAGCTAGCTTAATTCCATGCTTCATATAAATTATAAGATCTCCGACTTGCTCGACATGGACGTCAACTGAATTTTTTTGTACAGCTGGCGCGAAATGCAAACTGACCATGCGTTGGAATAGCTTCACCAGAGGACTGGGGCCGATAAAAATTTTCCCGGGTAGATGGCGGGAGGATTTGTAAATCGACCCACACTATCGTTCATACAATGAAATACGTTTTAAATTCGGGTCAGAAGCACCTCATCAAATAGTGATCACGGCAAATTGCTCTTATTGCAGTGTCGATCATTAGCTCTGACGTTTACTACTGGGAGAAACTGCGGTTTCTTCAAGTCATTTTCTAATTGTTCTGCTTAACTTATGGCCTATATCGGGCAAAAAGTAAAGACCGGTTATTTTTGTTGTACCGACAATCTCAATGTTATCGTTTTTAATAGCGGCTACGTTTCAATGAAAGTAAAATTTTAGCGCGCTTTTTGTATGACGTAAGCGTGCGTCTAGAGACGTCGAAAAGCCAAAAGCGCGCGAAATTTTTTTTCTTTCAGGCCACTTAAAAACAACCTGGTTTATCATCAACTTGCGCACTAATTTTGCCAGCGCATTGACTTTTTCAAAAAAAATAAAGAAAAGTATTACAAAAAATCGAGAAGACAAGCAATTCAGTGTTTTCTAACGCCAGTACATGTAAAGGGGCTAACTGAGAAGTGCTCGATCTGATGTCGCTTGTCCCACACTTTTTTATCTTCTTGTCGCATCTTTTTCTAGTGTGGTATGTCGCCGTCGCTTTTTTTGCTGAACAAGATGTCGCTGTCATAACTTTCAATTTTTTAAACATTCGCTTACTTTACTAATTTCTTTACAGCTCCAATTTATGAATCGTTGTCAAAAACCGAATCAAGTAAACATGACGAAAAGTGTCTTTCTTTAAGAATTTTAAGCTCGGACAAAAATTAGCGCAAGAAACTGGTTACATATCTAAAGATATTTTAACCTATTTGGCGTTTTTATGTGTCCTTTAAACTGGTTACATGTTTTCCGGGATGTTTTGATAAACAGTTGATTTATGACGCCCGGCCTAATTCTCGCACTTTTCCTCATAATTTCTGTCGCTTGTCGGCGCTCGTAGGGCCCATGTAAGAAATAAAAAACAAACATTATGCCTGTCGAAGAGTACAGTAAAAATATTCGCTAGTAATAGTTGAAGTGTAGTACGAACCATATCGAAACAAAAGTGTGGTGACAGACTTGGCGCAAGGATCTGGAATGAGAAGCCAGCTTCATCGAGGGTAAAACCTTGAAAAATATTCAAAACAGAGCTGCACAGAAAATTGCTAATTGTGCTTAAATCGCATGATGACTACTTGGATACCTCCCAAGTAGGCAAAGCGATAAAACTTTCAGAAGCAAATAAAATAAGAAAGTGCTAGTAGCTTTAATACCTTTTTCCATACGGCCATCTTCTCCTTTTAATTAGCTTTATTTGTACAAAATTTCCTACTCCAGTCCTAGCGTGTGGGGGAAATATTTAAGTAACATTTTTATACAATTTTTTTTCTCTTTTCTTTATGTAAATTTTCTTTTTGTAAATACTTTTTGTATATCAGATATGTATATATAGCGACTGATTCGCCTCGGTTGGTTTAAGCTGTCTGCGGATTAGTCGGTCAAATCAAAAATGTATCCTAATGCTTGTTAGATAAAGTCGAAAGTGGTGTATTAATAGCACTTGGCGTTGGTTTACTCCTAAACTGACAAAAACAATTTGTTTTTGGAAGCTTTGATGATAAACCGGGCCATTTCTTTCGATGGCCCTACTGAAACGCAGCTACACTTTAGTAAAATGAGAACATAACGAGAACCACCGTTACACCTGGGCACCGAGGCAGTCGCATGAAAATTACCGAAACTAGATCCAAGCCGCAGCAGCCACATGTAATCTTTGGGCTAATATATTGCCAAACGAAGTCAGTTTACGGTTTATAATGCCAAGAAGCGCAGGACTTGCAAACTCGGCAGCTCATCAGCTAGTTCGACTTGTTCAAATTTTCAGAACTCTATATAAACATGAAACCAAACACTCTAAACAAAGTTACATTAACTTTTATTACCGTTATCATGCATCGAATAATAACCAGATTTTTCGTTCAAGGGCCCACCTGACCCCTCCCCTGTTGCAGCCCTGTCTCTATAGTGATTATTCAACCGGGTTGACTGAGCAAATAAGCATGACACCGAGACATTTGTTTAGCACTAAACGTGTTTATGAATTTATTACTTATGGGGCATTTGCGTTCCTAGCATTTACGATTTTTAATCAGCCATTCATATTGACTTATCATTTATCAATGTTTAAATAAAAGAAACAGCCAATAATTATGTAACTAACACCAGGAACATAAAAAAAATTTAAATCAAAAATAATATATTCAAAAGACTCCTGAAGAAGGTGTCTGTACATCTTGTAATGCCAAGTTACTATAGTATGTTTTGGGGGTTTTCAATGCGAAACTGGGAAAAATAAACTATCAGAGATAATCCTAGGCTGGGTTGTTCAAAGGCTGACAAACTCTAACCAAGGGTTAAGTCAAACTACAAGCTGTTATTTCTTCTCCAAAGAAGGGCTTTGGTTCCTATAAAATTTTGTTTAGATTTTCCATGGAAAAAACTTGACAATTTCAAAATTACAACTCAAATCAGTCTCTGTAAGGACCGTTGGAAACAATGTCATTGTTAAAAGTTTAACTCTAGGTTAGTGCTAATCGGTCTGTGAACAACTGGGCCCTTAACAATGACAGCAATATTTAAACAAGTTCATCAAAAGAATAAAAAAATATCTTATTTTGTTTCATTCATAGCATACTTATTGAAAGATTCGTCTTATCTTCTTATGTGCGCAGATCAAGGCCAATAAGCTTCTTTTTCAACAGTGACAAGATCAAACTTTACAAAAATGATACAATTGAACAAACTTTGATCCCAAAAACTGACAACTTCAATATTCTATATGCGCTTTCTGTCATTTCTTTTTTCTCATAAAAGGTTTAACTTTAAAACTAGTATATTTTTTAATGTTGACTGTTAGGGAACTTTCAACTTAACTAAATTATTTCCAAGTTGCTCAAGTTTAATTGTTTGCTTTGCTACAAATGGCAAAAAAAATGAACTATAAATGTCTTGTTTCTTATTTCTTGTTCAAAGGTTAAGTAAAAATTTCTTCAGCCTGCTATGAACACATTTCCACATAGTTTCCTGGAAATAAGCCAGTCTCTGGTCCCATGATACCTTCATACCAACCATCATCATTCTTTTTTATCACATAGATAATTGCTCCTTCGGCAAAAGTTAGCTCATCATCTCTCTGTGCTTGATAGTCATAAATTGCAATAACTGCAAACAGTTAAAAACGTTTAGTTAATTGCTCTTCAGTTCTTCTTGCTTTTGTATTGTACATCACATTATACAACCTTGAAGTGCATAAAAAAGAACACCTGAATTTATTTTGGTAGTAAGTCAAAACTATGTGCACAACATGGTTCCATAATGGCTTAAAGGGCAACTAAAACCACCAAACACCAGCATTTCAGTGGCACAGCAGCTATTAGTGTGTCTGGCTCAAAACCCCTAACTAGACCACTATAAACCCTTCTCACACAAAAAATACAGTAACTGTACCAAGAAACTGAGGCAAGCACCAAACTTAGTGCATCAGTACTGTATTAGCAAATTGCAAAGTCTTGTAAACATTCCCCAAAAACTAAATAAAATGTAGATCCATCAAATTGTGGCCCAATCTGTATGAACCTTTGAGTATTTACTATTTTTGTGCCAAAATTGACTCCTCAGTTGTTTTCCAGATAAACTGAAAGCTTAAAAAAGGCCTTAGCTTGCAGATAGAGTCAACATCAATCTTGTTCTGAAAAACAATGCAACTGAGGTTCTTTTGGGTCATTCCAAAATACTCTTGAAAGCTTCCTAATAAACTGAAAAATCATGAGTTTAAACAAAAAATTAATTCAAATTCAAATCATTTTTTTTGGATAAACTTACAAAACTGATTAATACTCTAGTACTTAAGTACCAAACAGGACTCAATACTAACCAGACTCTTTGCCCAAAAAAGCAGATAAGCTTCATTCATTCATCACATTGTTCATCATTATATTAGAAACAATTTGACTCTCATTAATCAGTTGCAACAACTCAACACAACCTCATTAAAAGTTCCAAAAATCTAGTAGCCAATATTCATTTTTTGGTAGTATTGGCTTTTGAAGCCTGTCTAAACATTTTAAATAAGTAGCAACCTATAAAAAATAGGCATTTCTTACCTCTTTCAAGGTACTCAGCTGGTTCTCTGCCTCGTCCTAATGGGGGAGGGCCTGGCACTGAGGAGGGTGACTGATTAATATCTTCAGGGGGGGCAGGCATCGGTAAGGATGATGGTGATTGATAAAAATCCTCAACAGGTGGCGGGGGTGGTGGGCTCATGATATCTAATGAGAAGATAGAAACTGATGGAGACATCTGTACACTGGCCATAAGATGATAAAAAAATCATAAGTCTTCTTGTGTGGGCTACTGTGGTCATGGTAATAATTATCTTCTTGGCCTTAGAGTTCTTTCCACTTCCCTTATCTAAAGTTGTTTATTTTACTTGGGCAGGAATACTGAAATGTCATCACAAAAACCAACAAAGACACTTGACAAGGGGAGTTGAAAGAAGTAGAGGACCAAGATAAAAGAACTCATTTAAAGTAAAAACTTAGTTTGAACTACCTGCAACAAATCAGCCAATGGAAATGGGAGCTGACATGTAAAAAAATTATCTAGTCAATGTTTCTTTGAGGTAAAATGTACAGTGTAGTGTCTGTTTGCAGTACAGTGACTAAGTTGTTAATGTTTTCAACTCATAATCTGAGGGTTGCAAATTGAGCCACATTCAGACTACTGTGTTGTGTCTTTTAAAAGAAGGCACTTTACCCGAGTTGATCCAGTGCAAAAGCAACTTAAAGACTATTGATGAAGTTCTCAACTCTCCCTATATAATCCCTGTTTTCCCTTCATAACCATTGGGAGAAATTAGTATTTCATACACGGTCACTTGCTTTGTTTTTGCACTAAGCCCTTCAATGTACAGTAAATCAAGATTACTGAGCCAAAAAAACAGTATAACTATTTTTGAACAAAGACATACTTTGCTGCCAATACTGTGGGCAAAAAACTCAACTAGTAACATAGCACAAACAAAACATAACTTACTAAGCATGCAGAAGGTTAAGGGGTTAGCAAAAGCACTTACCTAAAAGTACCTTTAATAATAAGAAATAAAAATTAGTTTGTTAAATTGTTAGTAGCAAATTAGATTTGGCATGTTACCATCAGCCTTGTTATCACCATTCATACTTTCATATGTGTCATCATCCGGCCCAAGACGGAGGGATGGAATCACATCTGATAAAGGCAAAACAGAGTTAACATTACCCATATCTGGTTTGTTCATGCCACTCATATCCTCATAAACATCACCATCATCTCCACCAACTTTTGATGAAGTAACCACATCTAATAAGTATAAGGCATGCATGCATAAAAAAACAAAATAATTTACTCTCACTGAGAGATATAAATTATTTATGCTATTTTAGAAGTAACTTTGTAGGTTTGTTTATGACATATCCATGCTACTTCACATATAACTATTGGGATTCACATGTATTTTACATTGCTAAGAGGATATAAAATCAAAAATCTTCAACTTAGGATACAAAATGTCAACTGTGTGCTTTTATTTTCTATAGAATAATAATTATTAGTAAAATTACTCAGGTGATTATAGAGTTTCCGCTGCTCTGATTGGTTGAGGCTGACGCACTATCCTGGCTATAATCACTCCGCGCGAAGTGATTATAGCCGACTTGTGAACAAAATGGTTGCCTCGAGTTGTTTTGATGTTTATGAGGAAGAAACTAATGCAATAAAAAAAGTGCTGTTTCCAAAAAATACCAAATGTGCAACAGAGTTTGGAAGAATGGTTTTCAAAGATTTTACAACATCAATACTTCGATTTGCATTAACTAATGAAAGCAGTAATGTTTTAGATGTCAATCCACGCAGCGATTAAGGAAATGACAACAAAACACAATTTTGCACAAAATGATTTTCCTTTATTTGACAGAATGGTTACAATAACACACCTAATTTACAACAGAATTCGAAATCATGTAGGTGAACGAAAAGAATCATCACTTTTCAAAGTTTTGGGTTTCCATTAAGAGAAAAGACAGAACTTTTCATAGAAGAACAAGTTAAATTGCTGTCAAATAATGGTAAGTGGCTCTCCATCGCCATCTCAAGTCAACACTGTACATTAAGAAATTTTCACTGTGAAAACCAATTATTTGGTGAAGCCAATAAAACTCCGAAATCCTACCTGAAATAGCTTGTCAATAAGGAAAAATTCAAACAACAAAAGCAACTTCGTTGCATTTTAGCACAGAATGCACAGTTCATTCAAGCGATTGACCATGCCTTTATATTAGCAGTTCATGCTGTTAACTAGCTCCATCGGAGAGCAGTTCTCCCCTCTGGAAGTTTTCAGAATGGCTCATGAATTTGCATTCAATGTGAATGTAAACAGTTGTGTTGTTTTTTCTGCTTGAACTGGCCGCTTATTGTATCTTCGTGCCTCTTGTTTTTGAACTAAAACCGTCAAAAAATGTTTTCACTTTGCTTTCTTCAACTGATCATGTGATCTGTGCATGCTGCTAGCTGCTGTGCAATGACGCATGGCAACTTGAATTGATAAATACTCAAAAACTCAGCTGCGTTTTTCCTTTTTTCTTTTGGCTATTTCTCTCTGGTAATCACCTGAGTAATTTTACTAAAACAATTATTCGCCTCAAGCTTAGTGAATATCTGGCTGACGAATAATCCCCTTGACTTCGTCTCGGGGATTATTCACCAGATATTCACTTCGCCTTCAGCGAATAATTGTTAATTAATTTATTTGTCTATAAGTTAATTTGTGTTAATGAGTTTATGGTCTGCATCAAAACTTTTAGCAGTTTACTTTGATTGGCCAAAGAAGTTTTGGTTCATCTCCATTTTTTTCTCACACTAACAACATAAAATAATTGTATTATGGAAAGATTAAGAATCTCTTTTACTCAAAACTTAAAGAATGTTATTAAAACTTTTTTGTTCAGTTGATTATTCTTATTTTTTTTCTGTGTGACCTAGCACATCAAAGAAGAACATTATTTTCCGAGCTACAAACTGTCCAAAATTTTACTGCAAGAGTTATCATGGGTTCAAGAAAATTTTAACACATAACGGCTGCCCTGAAGAACATAAATTAATTGGCTTTCTGTTAGCAGTATGCTGACATATACTGTCAACACTATCTTTCAAATGTAATCAGAGGTTGTTGTTCAATTCCTGTCATTGACTTAGAGTTTTGAACTTTCAACTTGTGGATCACTTTCTTTATACCGTTGTTTTCAAGTTGCAAGTTTCCAAATGGAATTGAGGATTAGAATCATATAGCAATATATGACTATTAGACATTTCAAGCCAGCGGATGCAAGACAAATGTTCAGTGGGAATAGGCAAGAAGTTAACCTGTGACTCAGCTCCCCATGTGAGCCTGTAGCTCAGTGGTTAGAGCATCTGATTGGTAATCAGAAGGATGCGGGATCGATTCCCATCAGTGACTCAGGATTTTTTTTTTGAGCATTTAACTTGAGGAGCATATTCTTTATAAAATTATAGAAAATATCTCACATTATGTTTTCTAAAACAATGTAAAGAGTAATATGCTATATTGATATGTAGAAGTTATGACATTACCAATCAGATGAGTATAATACTAAATGCAAACTAAAGTATTTACCAGGTGGAGGTAAGGTGACAGTTGGTACCATGGGGGGTGGTGGTGGGGATGGAGCTTGTGGCATAACAACAGGTGGTGCTGGTACGGATGGAGTAGGACCGTGATTTGTCACATTGGGTAAGGGCGGTGCTGGAGGAGGAGCTACTGCAGGCGCATGAACCCAAGGTGAACTGGTGTCCTTTGAAGTGCTGGGCGAGCTTGAAGGAGGGGCTTCGTAAATATCTGGGACTGTTGGCGCAGCAGGGGGTGGGACAGATGGTATTGAAGGTGGTGGGACAGGGGGTGGAGGCAAATTCTTCACTGTTTTTCGCAATGGTGGTACTTTCTTGGTCAAAGTGCCATGTGGTGATGGCTGAGGCTTTGATGCTGTTGATCTCCTTGCACTGGCACTTTGTCTTCGGCGTTGTTCTTCCGAAGGCAACTTAACACCATGCCCTGAAAATAATCATCAATGGGGCCATTATCCCCATTTGTAATCAACTTACTTTGAAGGGAAATTGCAGTTAATTCTTTTGTATTTCACACTTTTCTCACAACAAGAATTTTTTTTTCAATATCTATGCCTTTGTTTCTGTCAATACTACAGATAAACTTACATATAGCAACCACTACAAATGTGTAAAAGACAATATTTTTGGCTTTCTATAACATTTGTGGCTATTTCACAGGACTGGTGTGGTTTTCCTAGTAACTTTAAATAATTTTATAACTTTTGCTGTCTAAATTCTGAATCTAAGTCAAATTTTCTAGCTATAACACTTATTTTTGTTATGACGGAGTAAAATGTGTTCCTGAAGTTAATAACCAGCAATTTGCAAATTTGTCCCACAACTTTTCAGAGAAAGGCCAGATTTAATATTCAATGTTCAGTGACTGTTAGGTACGGATATCAATTTTAAACACCTTTTTAGCACCTGAACTTCACAACCTTAATATACTCACCAACATCATCTAACGCAGAATAGTCAATGGGCTTTCTTGTGTATCTCTTAGGTTTTTCCTGTTCTGCTGGTGCAATGATTCTGTGTGTCCTTCCTGTGTTTTTACTTGTCGCTAACACACCAATTTCTCTTCGAGCCACTTTCTCTTTATGAATTGACACAGTCTATCAACAAATAAGAAAACACTAGTTCGCATCTTTTGTACACTGCTATTAATAATAGTAAATAAATGTGAATTCATGCAGCAGTAGACTTTTATTTATATCAGAGTTTAGTTGAAACCAACTAGTATACAATCATGATTACTGTAATCTAATTGGCTAACCAACTTTAACTTAATATTGAGTAGTAAAACTGCTGGACAGTGGTTTTTAAACGAAAAACAAAGGTTGATTCTTTAAACACAAGGTTCCAGTATAAAAGGGTAAGGCCCGCCCCTTTTTCGAGCCTTTTCATGAAATTTGAATTAATTTTTGAAATGTAATGGCAGCCATTGATAAAAGAAACAACCCACTTTCAACAATTCAAGCTCATTTCCACCATAATCATGAAACAGTTTCATTTTTTTTAACAGTAAATGAAGTCATTGGCATAATACTGTTTTACTGGTAGGTGTACATTGTGAAAGGATGCTGATAAGAAATAAAATATACGAAATTTATTGCCAGAGCAAATAGAAATTCGCGTGTGTTTCACAAGACCAAATTAGACAAACAACGTTGATCGAGGCCTGTATTTTTTTGTTATTTTATTTGGTGAAACTTTGCTTCAGGAATTAAAATTCATAGTTGTAATACTACTAAAATGAAAATCAGCCGAATACTGTCATGGCAAGGCTCAGAAGCAAGAATGAGCCATACACAACTGTAGATTGTTTGCTATATTTTAAAATTGCAAAACTAATCTATATGCAAAAAAAACGCCACAGATGGCAGAGAGCAGAGACCTTTGTAGATGTTAACTCAATGGCAGATGGTTGGCAGCTGAATGAGTAAAACCCCTGGGCTCAGCCCTTTATACTGGAACCTCGTGTTTAAACACTTGTTTTTATCAAGGTACAGAGGATGGCAGTTCACTTGCTGGTTTCTAATTGAAGAGTAAGACTACTCACTGTTGTTTCCTATAAATCTTAGAGTCAACTCAAAACTTCGCACCTTTTTGACTACTGGCTTATAGAAAACTCGACCTCACAGTCTAATTGTTAAACATGGAGGTACATAAATAACTTTCAACCTTTAATTGGAGCACAGCACAAAATGAAGCAGACTAGACTAGACTAAGTAGTTAATTTGACAAGTTTGAAACTTTAAAGTTGTAAGCATAATCAGCTTTTGTTGTTTAGTTTTACACCATGTTGTGATAAGGAAACAAGACACTGGTTAATTGTTAGAGAAGTAGATTTTTAGGTTCTCAAAAGCCAGTTTCCAAAAATTAGTGAGGGATTTTGATCAACTTATATCTTTCACCACCAAATTAAAAACCCCAAAACTGCAGCATCAACAGTTCTAGGCCCAGTTGTTCAAAAGACTAGATTTATTAGCCCTATTCCAGGATTATTTACCATGACAAAAGTTTTTGTTAAGAGTTTAAAGTTAATCGGTTTTCGAACAACCACCCCTCTACCTGGAAACAAGACAAGTCAAGGTCATCGCTTTGGTACAAAACTGAAATGAAACATTTTCCAAAAAATCATCATCAGCTGCCAGAAATTGGTTTTAATTGTACATACAAAGCTAAAATGTGGCAATGGCTGAAAATTTTTGGTGCAGGCTCAAAACCCAAGAGGGCACTGATGAGAACCTAAAAAGTCTACTTCCCCTGGCCTAATGCAAGTCAATCAAAACTAGTGTAGCACACTTGTAAACTTTTATATGACTTCCGTTCTACAATGGAAAATGAAATTTTTAAAAGAACTTGTTACTCTATATGGTTGAAAGTTATAAGCACATCTTATCTTCCTTAGCTGTGTGCTTAGAATGGACAATTTGATAAAGAAACAAAGTACAAAGAAGTCTCTTGGTGGTCAACAATCATACAGGGTTTCAATAAAACTCTGTGTCCAACAGTCAATGAATTTCTCAACAATCCAAAATATTGTAAATAAACCTTGCTTTACTAGAAACCAAAAATTCTCAAAATCACTGTTAGGCTAGGAGTAATGGTTCGGGTTGGGGTAAGCATTATATTTTTATTTGGAGTAATTTTGAGAAATTTATTGACTGATGGATACAGAGTTGATAAGTTTATAAGTATGACTCTCCTAGTATTAGCGTAACTGCTATTTTTAGGAGTAATAAACCAAGAACCAAGAACACCGAGACACAACCAACAAAGTATGCGGTTATCCGTCTTATTGACCAACAAAATTTTGAGATCTAGATTTTCCTTCTTCGATTTGATAAATGTATCTATAATTTACCATAGCTTTATGAAACGTAGAAACGGGCTGACATGCATAGAACTGTGGCTAAATCTTAGCTTTGCTTAGTTTACTTAACAGATTCGTTTTGACAAAATACTCGGAAGAAACTACAAACCTTTTTATCAAAACACAACAAATCGGTCTTTTGCTTCAACTCTTAGGTACAAATAATACATCTTAAGGATCTTGGTGCTCCCAATCTTAAACCTCTATCACTTTTTTTTCATACTATAAACTCGAAACTCATAACCAACAACATTTGATTTAGATTTGCACGACATCGAATTCAATACATGCCCAAGGCAAAAAATGTCTGTATTTAGCAACATACTTCTGAAATATGATGAATCCTGGATTCCATCTGGTTGAGCTGTATAGCTTGCTGGTCCAAGAGATTCAGCATGTTTACTGCCAGTGTATTAATCTGGTACGCGACACTGGCAAGTGATTGAGTGGTGTATTGTTTCGTCTCTTTCAAGACTGCACTAGTTTCTTCTAAGCATTTGTTTCTATCAGGATCTTTTTTAAAGCGCTCATTCGTATCCAGGTATTTCTGCTCACAGTACGCTGCAACTTTTGCCAGGTTTTCGTGTCCATCCCGTAAGGCCTTTCGTCCCTCAGGAATCTCCTTCTCTATTAAACTCAGTTGCAAGTTAACTTCCGCCATCTTGAATGGAATATCAACTTTAAACGCAATGCAAACTGGGCAAATGCTGGGTGAGGTCCAGGCCCCACCCACGATCACTCGTACATTCCAAGCGAAAATGTTGGAACGGAAATAAATTCGATAAAAAGGAAGAGTTACACCGAGTGCTCCTTCATGAAGAAAAGTAATAGCATGTTAAGTCAAAAACTTGTAAGCCTCAGCTTTTCACAACGTTTTATCTGTCATACCTGCCGAGTATAGCCAATTCAGACAAACTCCTCAAGATGGACACCCCCAAATCCCAAATACTAACTTAGTGATGACCCCATCTGGAAGTTCAAGCCCCCCCCTCCTCTAAAAAAGCTGTAAGGCTCAAAATAAAAAGGGTACTTAGTTAAAGATTTTATTTCTGTTTTCAGTATTCCCAACCATGTATTTCTTGTAGGTTATATAGTTCTGGTTTGAGCAGAACTGTTTCTGATTTGCAAGCTGCACTATAATACCTCTTATTTGTTTAAGTTCTAAAATAATGTTGTTCATATTATATTGCAAAAGTTTCTAGTTGTTATTAAAGCTGTAACAGCATTTTAAACTGCATAGCTATAGTACAAATTATTTTGTCTTTGTCTACCAACAAGTCCTAATTAATTAAGCCCCTTCCCCCCTCTTCAGGGTCAGAGTTTAGCAAGCCCTCTGAAGACTTAATGGAGTATTTATGGTGCAGCATTTTGCCATTTTATTCTGACAAACGTGAGACAATTTAAGTATGAAACTTGCAGTATGTTAGTCAGCAGAACTCAAAACTCAACAATTTTGCATAACCATTGCCCAAACAGAACCCCTCAACTGGTCATAAAACAAACTTATTCATATACATAAAAGAACATTTCAAGCATGGTCTGCTAACGATTGCAACTAGCTATAACAACCTCTTCTCTGATATCTAATCAACACAAAACAAAAAAAAACTCTTCTGATCTCTCTCCAAGAGGACCAAATACAGTAAGTCACTTTTTGAGGATGAAAACTAAGTACTTTTATTCTTAAAACTCTTTATTTTTTCCTTGTTGCATTGGATCTTCCTTCTGGACAGATGTGACGGTTGAGACACTGGTCACATTTTGGGCCAACTGGCAAACACGTCTGCTGTCCAAATCCTACTAGCAACAGGTTGATCTCTTGCCATTCCTCCCTGAATAATAATCAATAAATTATTAGACTTATATCGAGTAAGGCTGTGGGGGAAGAAGAAACACTTTATTTTACAGTTGATGGAACCCTGTTAATTGGAAACAAATTATTTTGAACCCCGCCAACTCAAACATAGTACAGGGCTGTCACTAATTTTTCAAGTAAGTGGGGAAAGTAAGAAAGTAGCCGGGGGACAAAACAATTTATTGGTAAGATTTGGTTTCGGGGGGGGAAAGGTTTTAGGTAACAATTTTTGCTCCATTCTATCTTAAATAACTACAACTGTTTTTTAAGGTTATTTATAAAACATTTTTGATTTGGACTGAGATATTTATCTTTTAACTGTCTGTTCTTAATTTCAGTCCTGTGACAAAGTAAGTCCTGGGACATCTTGTGAAATAGTCACGGAAACCAAAATGATTTACAATATGTCTTAGTTTCGAATTTCTTATTTAATTTGTAAACGCTTGTAACAGAAACAGTTGAAGTCGGAACAAATATTTTCTTGAAAATTGTGACTTAAAATGACAGCGTTGTGAATTCGCATAATATTATTCTTGAACGTATCTACTGAGGAAGCAAAAAAAGAAAGCAAGTTCGAACTTTTCTTGTCGTGCTTGCGAAAGACCTGATCATGCATGGAAGAAGCGGCGGCCTATTTGTAGCCCTGTCATAATTTGTTTGCAGCATATCTCGGAAGTTTTGCTTCGAGATTTATTCATTGTACAAATCTGAAAGAAAAACTAAAAAGATAACCGGTAGAAATATGTTTCAAGTGCAAACAGTGCAACACTGACCTCTGCATCTGGTTGTTTGGATGTCGTTTCAACACTTTTCTTTTCAAATATTGTGTTTTATATTTTGCTAAACTTCTGAATCTATTTTAGAATCATCTTGCCCACAAATAAATTCATGCCTTTGAGATTTTGAAATATGTTATAAATCTATGGTGTTTTGTACGCAAAAAATTTTTAACCTGTTTCAATATATTTTGTAATAGAAAAATGAAAATAACTTTTTTTGGCCATTGATTTGTGTGTTTCTCACTGCTTCAAGCACACCCAAATCCTACTGCACACACATGTTTTGCATTTGAGTCAAAGGCAAACCTCATGTAGCCATTTTTCTTCAGGAACAACGGGGTCCTGAAACGTTCAGTAGTTGAAGTCTTTGATGTTTATAATAGTTAGTGGTGTGCAAATGTTAACAGGAGAGACAAAGGTTACAAGTAAACAGTTAACTGGTAGCACATTTTTTCACTGCAAATTGTTCTTAGGTCAACTGCTACTTCACCACGTGCATCTTGTGCAAAGTCATTCATGCACCATCCCGGTGGTCGATAATTCGGTATTTAAGAGATCGAAATACTGATCAAAAATAAACCCGAACTTCTACTTGTTAGTAAAGGATAACCATACCTTGAAGTGGAGCTAGGACAGAAGAAGGATTCTAGTTTTCTTTGGTGATCGATTGCTTTGTCTGCTTTACGTTTCATTTCGGCTCGGAAAAGAGAACGCGAATGAAACCGTCACATAAAATAGCGTGCCTTTGAAGGAAGATGACGTTGCTCAACAATCCTGCTTGCACACAGCTTGGAGGAATTGTAATATCGCTTTCTTAAAAAAGTGAATAAAAGTTTGTATTGATAAACTAAAGGTTTGTTCTTTAATTCATAATTTCGTTGCTTGATGTATTTTTCATTTTCCAGTGTTTTGGTTTTGTTTCGTAGTCAAGTAGCCGGGGCTCAGACTCTTAGTAGCCGAGGGAATTCCCCGGCCCCCGGCCCTTAGTGACAGCCCTGATAGTACCTAAAAAGTCTTTCTAGATTGTGTTCAGTGCAGTTTGTATTTATTGAAGTAGCTTCAATTAAGAGTTTGCAAACATAATATTATTTCTTACTTTTTAAGTCATTCAGTTTGCCTTTTGCCTCATTGGCTAAAAACAAGTATCACTGAAGTAACACTCTCCAATGCCAATTTTCAAACCAAATGTTTTGGAAGGTATAGTAACTTGATATTATACATATCATGTGATATTAGACACCACTAGAGTGAATACACGAGTATCGAGAACTAGCACAACTGTTGTCTTGTCTTTGTCTTAATATTAGTTAGTACCTTAGATTACTACATTGGCGATGAGGATGGGATTTAAGCACAAGAAGGTTACACCCAGACACCCGAAAGCCCAGGGCTAGATCGAAGGGTTCAACAAGATGATCAACAAAACTGCATCCATTGCCCTTGAGACTGGCCAAGACCTGCACGAAGCAACCTACGATATGTTGCAGGGTTACCACCAAACTCCACGCCCAGCAACCAACGTTTCACCATACGAGCTTCTCATGGATAGGAAAGTATGCACGAAGCTGGACCACTTCCCAACCAAAACGTCAAACCTAGACGGAAAAATCAGAACTAGAGACACTGACTACAAACAAAAGTTGAAAGCCAACCATGACAAACAACACAAAGCAACACCACAGAATCCAAGTAGGTGATGCAGTCTTAGTCAAGCATGACAATAAGCGAAAGGGACAGACACCATTTGAGCCCGATGCATACAAAGTGACTAAGGTTATAGGAGCAACAATCCAAGCAACAAGAGTTAAAGATCAGAGAACAATATGCAGAGATGCATCCAGATTTAAACTTCTACAGACCACAGACCAGTTAACCTGCCAGCTAACACATCCGCAACCAACACCCATCATTGTACCACCAGCAATAGCAACAAACACAGACCAGGCCACCCAACCAGCACCAATCACTACAGCTGAGACAACACCAATAACAAACCATGCACCACCACAACCACGTAGATCCCAACGACTGAAGAAATCAACCTTCAAGGGACACTTAAAAGACTATAACAGATAAGCAGTATAATGGCATACATATAGCATCACTTAGTTTTCAAGTTGTTTTATTGAAAAATTATCTTAAAGAACATTGAAGTTGTTTTGTTGAAATTATCTTATAGAAAAGAAAGAACATTGAACATTGACTAAATATCATGTTAAGTAAACATCATTGAGTTGAATCAACAAAGAGAATAGGCTAGAAACTGAAATTCTAAAGCATTTACAGACTGAATTTACTGAATTCAAAAGTCAGAGGTGATTCACCACCAGATGTACACATAAGTTTACATAAATTTGAACACTAGCATTAGGTTAAAGATTTAATAACTCAATCCCATAACCTGAAACATAACGGAAAGAAGGAGGAATGTAGTAACTTGATATTATACATATCATGTGATATTAGACGCCACTAGAGTGAATACACGAGTATCGAGAACTAGCACAACTGTTGTCTTGTCTTTGTCTTAATATTAGTTAGTACCTTAGATTACTACAGAAGGATGGTTCACTATCAGTTGCAGATGGTCAAAAGTAACAAGAAAAAATGAAAGTGGAAGTTTAGCCTTCAAAAAGCTGTTAATTAACACCTCTGTCACTCACTCAAACAACCGAACCAGTAAATTACCTTGGCAGCCATTCTTCAACAGCAATTCTTGTACTCTCTGGATCTTTGGTTTTATTTCTCACCCATCCAAGTCGGTTGGTGATTCTGTGTACGTGGGTGTCAACTCCTATACCTGTCAATGTACCCCAGGCCACATTCATTGCAATGTGTGCCATCTTTGGCCCGACCCCAGGAAGAGAAATAATCTCTTCAAGGGAGGGTGGAATGTCACCATGGTACTTTTCATGACAAACTTTGGTTGCCTGTTTGATGTAGTTCACCTTTTTCTGCAACAAGTAAAATGCTTGCATCATAGTTGTAGTTCTGATGGAAGCTTTCATTTTCTGCTGCAAACTGCAATGGATGAACAGTATAATTTCTGCACCAGGAAGCATCACTCAGATGCCTAGTTAGTTTGGCACTCTCATGGGCAGACTAGTTTTGACTGTAATAGTGTTAGAAATTATCTTTGTAAACAAGGCCAATCGGAATGAAATAAGAGGGGGGGGGAGGGCTGTGAGTATACAGCATAAAAGCACATTCAGCATTAAATTCAAAACTTTTCTTACGTGGAAACTGTGAATGACAAAAAATTATTGGGGGAGCTGCAGCCCTGCTCCTGAACCTCTATTATCATCAAGATTTGTCTAGGAGTTTAAAATATCATATTTTTGTAGGGAAAGATGGAAAGATTCAAAGCCAACATACTGACCTTCCAAAACCCAACAGGGTAGATAAGTTTCCCCAATTCAGTATCTGAAGTTTTTAAAATATTCTCAGTTGTAAGACCGTGAGCTTTTAGCCTCTCCATTGCAGCAAATGTTACTGGATCTTTGGTTTGACTTGACAGCATAAGTGATACCAAAACTTGATATCGGAAAGTCTGTTATTAGGAAACAAAGTTACATCAGCATGACAAATATTTTAAAATAAAATGTTTTCTTTCTTTCTGCTTCAAACACAACAAATAATATGTTGGTTATTCTCCTAATAATTATAACTAAGATTTATACCTTGAGTAATCAGTTGAGAAAAATTTGCTTGCTTAAACAGTTCTCAATTTCTCAAAACAAATTGACTTATGGCCCTCTGTTTAGGCCTTTAGGCGAATTTCGGGTGACATCATGTTTACAAACAAACCTTTTCAAATCTAAACAACTTCGGGATCTTAAAGAAAGGAATCTTTGTTTCAAACTACTTAACAAATACCAACAGTTGACTCACCTATTCCAACGACTTCTTTAAGAATTCATTCCGCTATACGAACGAATTTTTTTGGACAATCCGCCGATCCGCAGACCCTTTAACCCTCCCCCCGCCCAACAAGACTAAACGTTATTTCATCTAATGGCATAATGCTTTTGAGATTTTATCTTGACAGAGACTTAAATATTTTAACAATGTATTCTTCATCTGAGCCTATGAGAATGAGTGCAGGTCTCAACCAAAACTCCACCACATATATATCAAAACATCACCTGAGGGGGGGCGTGAAGATCAGCTGTTTTCTCGCAACCTTGAGAGTCTACGGGAGCATCACGAGTTTTCCTCATCTCTCGTATATTAGCCAACTGTTCCCTCCAATTTGCTGGCTGCCATGCAACTTTTTCTTTCGTTACATTAGCCACTTTTCTGTCTTTTTTCCCTATCACGTCACGTCGACTACCAGTTTTGGAGCCCTTTTTCCCTACCGCCTCGACTGTCGCAGCTGAAGTAGTCTTTCTTCTCCGGTCTGAACCCGGTGGTAACGCTTTACTTTTTTCGTCCTCATATTCTATGGTAAAGTGCTTCCTTCTTTTTGGTAGACTGCTATCTAACAGTTGCGTTGCTGATCTCGCTGCTGCACGAGTACGTCTATTGACTGTGGCAAAATATGGCGACTTGCTCATCTTCAGGCCTCGTTTTCGTATTCTGGCGGGAACACTGCCACAGGGAGCCCAACTAATGGATCCCTCGATTGAATACACGCTCTTTCTTATAAGAACAACGAGGCTCAGATTGGCCAAAATTTAAGAACAAGTTAAGAGTAAGCTGAAGCTCGGGCTCGATAGCTTTTTTTTGAAAACTTCACCGAACTTCGATCTTTAACTGAACATTAAAGAATAAACAAGAAATACTTTGCCCCATCTGGAAAATGTCGGCAAATCCGCGATAAATTCGCAGGGATAAATTAACCAAACTCGTTTTCCAATATAATCAAACACAATGCAACACTTCTGGCTTATTTTTTCTTCGATTTAAACACACGTAGAAAAAAGAACATTGGGACAGGGGTATTCCCTTTACTTATATTTTAAGGTTTAAAATAGTCTAGGGGTTGTTAAATGAAAAGTTGTGTTAAACCAAGAATCTGTTCCCATTACAGGTGTGGCTTTGTTCACTGTGTATCACATTCAAGGCAACACGAAGAGACTTAGCGCCAACCTGCTAGCTGTATAATGAAAAATGTTAATTTACTGCAGTGGCTAGGGGGCCAAATGGAATATTCTAGTGAATCCCAACTTCAGAATCTGTACACCCAAAACAATCCACACCCAGTGAACAGCTTTTATGCTTTTATTGATACAATACCCCAAAAGATCCTGGTATCTTCCAGATCAAAAGAATCCTTTAGTCAAAATTTCAAACCCCCCAACAAATTCAATAAGGCATGAGATTAATTAGCTAAGCAATACTGAAGGCTTACAAGTGTGCAAAAAAAAATTATATTAATTTGAATAAACAAAATACTATCATAAGTTCACCCATTCAGTCCTTGTCAGTTATCAACATCTAACTTTTCCTTACATGACAAAAACTGATATTGGTATTGAGAAAACAGTAAAATCTCCCAAACTTGTCTATGAAAGGTTAAGGCTTTAGTTGGGAGAATTTTAATACTCAACAACTGGGACTGGAATAGTACTACTTAATTAATCCTTCCAGTTCTAGCCTGCATAGTGGCTGTTTTTTAGGGGAGAGGCAAAGTGTCAACTGAGCAGGCTGTGATGTTAAAGAAAGATCTCAAAGAGAAGAAGGAGACTTTTTCTTCAGTCGTGTGTTCAAGTCTCAAGGTGGCTTGCTCAATTGAAAATTAAAAAACAGCCACTATGCAGGCTAAAACTGGAAGGATTAATTAATAAGTAGTTATCTTATAAGGCACATTCCACCCACGGGGGGGGGGGGGTACTTTGGGGTCAAAAGGGTAGAGATGACCATCGGAAAAGTCCTAAAAATACCCTAAAAAATACCAAAGGATAAAAAATTTCCCCCCTAAAAAATACCTTTCTGTTTTAAAATTACCCTTAAAATACCAATTTTCCCTTGACAGTGCAGTGAATAAAAGAGCGTGTGTGTTAGAACGTTCGTCAAAGGACTTTTTTCTTAACATCTTATCAGTATGTGCGTTTGCTAAAACACAGGACTGCAAGCAGTCCAGTAGCTTGGGGTTTATAACCCTAAAAAGTACCAGACTCTTGGTTTACCACAGAATTTCTTTTAACAGCCCCTAAAAAATACCGGACCGACAATTTTAACCCCTAAAAAATACGACGGTCATACCTACCACCCTGATATAGGGAGTACCCCCTTCCCCCGGGATTCCACTGCACCCTTCTCCAAACTATCGACCAGCTAGTACTAAATATTTTCTGGTTATCAAAATCGTTTACAGATGAAAATTCTGCAAGTGATCTTATTATCAAAGTTGGTTTACCTAGAGGCTATATATATAGCATAGTTTGCCTGGAAATATGCGAGATTGTTAATTGGGAGAACACGAGAAAAGGTTTGGTCACGAGCTGAACTTTTATAAAATGATAACAAATGATGATGTCATTCATTATTTCTATCCAGTTTTAGAAATAGGTCCTCTGCCAATCAGAGTGCATGTTTTGCTGAATTTATTTTACTAATATCATTTGAACCAAACATAAGCTTATTCAAGAGCTTTTGTTCCAAAAAAACTGTAGTTATTCCTTCAAGCCAAAAAAAAATTGGTAACTCTTATATATTTATTTTTAAAAAAAACAAATGTACACACAGTCCATATCCTTCATTAAGTTGTTGTAGACACAAATGATTTTATATAGTGATTTTTTTAAATGGCTTAAATCATCTTGTTATAGACTCCTTTTCTGTCTTGAGAGGTTTTTGTTCAATTATTTCTTGAGCCATTTTTTGTGTGTTATTTGTTTCTTGTTGTTGGGGTGGGATCTCAAACATTTTTTGCCAGTTTGTTTCACTGTCCTTCCTTATAAAACCAACATAAAACAGAATAGTAAACACACCAAATCCAAGGATTAATGGAACATTTGACGTAGATTCTTGCACTCCAAGGGTGTCGTTTACAGTGTGTTGCTTTGCACGAGACTTGGAAAATGCAATTGGCTCATCTTTTTCATCTGCCATCTGTCTTGACTTTGAGCTGGGCAACGACAAATGAAATAGTCTTCTACTTTTAACATCCGTCCTGAAAAATAATCAGCATTTTCTTTTTCATAAAGGCTAGGACTTGTTGTTGCTTTTTAAATAAAACTATTTAAAAAAAGTTGTTGAAGACTTCAATCCAATTATAAAGAAATCATGACTTTATAACTCATTTTTTTTAGTTTCGACCTACTGATGCAAAAACATTTGAAACCATTCACTTATGGAGTTTTAGTTCTATCCTTCACGCACAGCTCGTGAACTGTAAATCTAAAAGACATACTAGAGTTTAGTTATACACTCAACAAAAACTGTTTGTCTATGGGCATGTTTGTTATGCAAGCAGCATGTGCAAAAATCGACAGTTTATAAAACCGTATTAAACGGTTAACTTTGCTTAAAACAATACCATTTTATGCTCTTCAGCTCTTTCAAACATACAAACATCCGCTTCCAGCCATTTTCTCGCAAAGGGCTTCGAAAAAGTAGCATTTTCTGTCGACGACAAACTAGCACACCTAAAGACGCCATATTGTTTTTCTGAAATGCCGCTGACCGATCTCTTTTTCATACGAGAAAAGCAATATCCACAGGCATCCCACTTCACATAACTTGTTTATTTTATTGATGTGCAACCTCGACCAAATTGTAACATATATACAATACACAGCACATTCAAATAAATATGTCCCACGACCAATGTTTAACGTTTTGAACGTCATTAAGACCACATGGGCCAGCGGCTTCGTCTCACGATGATGGCGAATGAAATATTTTTGCCTCTCATTAACCTGACATGTTTTTGGTATTTTTTTTTCTAAATTTGTTGGCAGAAAAACGCGCTGTTTGTTATCTTATTTACCTTCTTGAGTAAAGGTAAGTTTCTGGGGCCAACGGCTTAACGTCTCCAGCTGTCCAAGGACGGTGTGGCGAAAGAAAGCTGCCTCGACAACGCCAGGGTTCGAACCCGGGGCCTCGCGCTTGGCAGACACAAAGTTGCACACACGAAATGGAGAAGTTTGAATGGAAAACGGAGAAAAACGACATAATTTCAGAAGATGGATATTGCGAAGTCAAAATTTTACTTATTTGCAAGCTAAACACTGTTCAGAAGTATGGAGTTTACCGTATTTTGATGTTTGGTATATTTTAGGACTTTCCCGATAAGGCTTCCATTATGACCCCAGAGTATACCCCTACCCGGCAAAAAATCTCGATGGTGCAAGTGTCAAGAGTGGTTAGCCATAAACAACAAACAAGACCATTCGGTTGCATATAACACACATTTAATTCTCTTTATACTTTGAGCTTTTCATAAAGTATACAGACGTAAATTTTATAAATAAATATATTTAGCGTAACTGTATTTTTTAAATAAACTTTAAACTCTTAAATATATTCAAAAGCGTTGAGCTTAACAAAATATATAATTATTGTGACATTTTCATATTTCATAGTTAGTTATTACATAGTTATCAAATATCAGTAATCTGGTTCGAAGAACAACTTCTACTGATTGCAGTACGTTATTAAACATTTCACCACATGACTGTTAGCAAATGAAATAAAAAGCAGATATATTATTACATTAACAGAACTAACGATTTTCCTTTTTTTAAATCACGACTTTGTTCTAGGCGTGTCTTGATGCAAATTGTTAATTTACTTGAAATCATTTGGCAAAAAAGGACAAAGCGTAAAGTTTATTTAAACTAGCCTTTTATAGTATATATTCATATTCGTAACTAACTTAATGTTTGTACATAACAAAACGTTTTTAAAAAATCCATTGGTGCAGCAAGGCTGCAAATTAGAGTACTAAGAAAAGAGATAACATAAATTCTTAATCCTAATAAAAATTCAGACACACATATTTCAGACCTGTACAAATACCGCATCTTCTCCGGGCCAACAAAAGAGTAGTTGACACAAGTTTGACAACAATTCGAACGAAGACGACAAAGGAAACTTTATCTTTACAAAAATAACTTGAAAAATTCGTTTTTGCAGTTGTAAGACCAACATGAACGATGTGCGATTAATTCTTAGATCCTCGCAAACTTTTGAGGCTATTTTTAAGACTTTCTTTTTTTCTGTTCACAACACCTCGCGCCGCGTGGTTGAAAAAAAGATAATAAAAAAGAAAAACGAAAACCTGAAAGTTTTCCGAACTCCTAACTTCTTCAACTTCTTATTATCTGGAAGTCTCGCTGACTTAACTATTCTACGAAACTGGAAGTGAATCCAGTTCAAATTTACCCGTATCAAACATATGTTTTGTAATAATTTCTGACACTCGAAATCAATTGCTAGAAATAAAATTACTCGGCATAAAAGGTTGAAGCTCGTCCAGTTATAGTTCAACGTCACGCTATATTTTCATGCATTGCAGTTCTAAAGACTCTACAACATTGTCACCATTCACATTAAGAAATTATTCTTCACTTCATTTTATGATTGTCATGGTGTTAAAGGAAAACAATCACACATTTAATTATGTTTCACATCTAATTTGCAAATTTTTAGGCAGTAATAATAAATTAACTGTTGCTATGAGTAACAAATACATCACCTTGAGAGATGTTGTTGCTATGAGTAACAACCATATGAGTAAGGCTGTTGTTATGAGTAACAACTACCATCAGTTATGACAACAGAATAACTGTTGTTAATATGGTGCAACGGAGAACCAGTGGTAGATACTATAATAAATAAATTTTCCTACTTCCATCTGTTTTTATAAATAAAACGAAATGAAAGAAAAACGGATAAAACATAACTATGAAATCTACCAGCCCCTTTACTACTTCCTTGCGGCTGCAAGCCTGAGCTTCAAGCCAGAAAGTGACACTGGTTTCTTTACAAGTGGGGTAACTTTCTCTTCCATCAGCTTTCGTTTGGTCTTCTCGTAGATTTCTTTTGCTATGTGTTGCTGTTCCTTCTTCCAATAAACTTTGAAGTCTGAAGCAAAATTCGTCCATAGCTCGAAGAAATCTTGTGGAGGGACTGCCGAGGCCGTTGGATTGAGAAAGTGTAACAGCGTTGTGTATCTGTAGCAAGAAAAAGGATGCCTGTTTTAAGAGCAGATTTTCGACTATACACTGTTTTGTAAGAACCTGCAACTTTTGGCTGAGTTTTGGATTGAGAAAGTGTAACAGCGTTGTATATCTGTAGCAAGAAAAAGGATGCCTGTTTTAAGAGCAGATTTTCGACTATACACTATTTTGTAAGAACCAGCAACTTTTGGCTGAGTTTGGGCTGTTCTTATTCCCTGACATCTCCAAACAGTGTCAACAGTCGATTAGGTACCCGAAACAATAAAAAGGCGCGTTTGTTTTTTTATCATGGTTCACGATAAATGGAGAATATTATGGAGCTTAAGCAACGAGGACGGAAACATCGACGACGGCGGCTTAGAAAAAACTTACTTCTTGCTTATCTTTTCCTGTCGCGTATGGCTAGTTTGCTTTCTCTTTTGTCCGAGTTACGCTTTGTGAACAGAAAAAGATGAAAGTGTTCGTTTTACAGATGAACAAGAGTGACAAAACTCTCTACAGGCCGTTCTCGTAGTGCAAAAACTTCAAAATTGAGCTCTTCACGTTGTCATTTTCAAGTCGACGACGTGCAGGTGGCCCTCCTGGTGCAGCTATTTTATTTTTGCTTTCTGCCGTTGTCGTCGGTGTCGGCGTACTCGTATCTTAAACTCCCTAGTACTACTTCATTCAAACGCGCGCGTACGCACGGTTTTTACTCAAATCCCAATCTGTGCACAAGAATTAAATACACAAGAATTATATATAATTTTCAATATTCTATGATCAAATTTTCAGCCCGGCGATTGTTCTTGGCTTGTTCTCAATTTGTCGGCAATTTCAGTCTGGAAGTTCTAAAAAAAAATTGTTCTTGTAAAAAAGCGTAAAGCTTCGCGACAAAAAAAGGTTTTGGTACTGAGTCTTTTTCGTACTTTTTTAATAATACGCAATAGTTGTATAAAATCCTGCTGTTCAGTGAAACATACATCAAAGAAAAGACACCACATCACGTCCATGCAATATTTTCCCTTTTTCCTGTTCTTTTGAGAAGAAGTTCAGATCTAACATCTAATAATGACGGTTAATGATCTTTGGAACGGTTATTTTGCTGATTTAATTGCAAAAAAATCACACAGAAGTTGTTGACGTACCCTCTCATACATTCATGCAATGCCTGTTCTTGTTCTCGCAAATCTTCACGACTTTGCTCAAGGAAACTTTCCATGGTCTCTTTGAATGGATGGTGAAGTTTCCTTTCACTCAACTTCAGAACTTTGTCCGCCTTTCCCTGGCAGATATCTATCTGTTTACCAACTTCTTTAAGATCAGTTTGGAGGTCATCGAATGAGACCTGAGAAGCTGCTACGAGGTCCGATGGTTCAGGCAGTGGAAACACGACATTAATTGTTCCAGCATTCTATTGGAAAAGAACAAAGAATCGTTAATTTAAATGTACGGCTACACGCAATGAGAGAATTTCACGTATAGCCGCCTTCGAAGTTGTCGCATGCAACGTTGCGTTATGCAAAAACCGATCCTGCTCCTGCATGCAACAATGCAGCAACGCGCAACCTTGCATGCAATGTTGCATCGTGCAGCCAAACCTTAACTGCAATTTCCTCAAAAATTTTTATTTTCAACTTCCGCTCTATCCCTTCACATTTTGAGAGACTTTCACTAAAATTTTGCTCAATACAAACGTAGCAGTTGGACAATTTTCCCAGAGAATCTGAAAATATACAAACTACCGCATTAAATCACTATCAAACCACAACCCCTCTCCCCCCCCC
>JAOBAT010005571.1:0-33043 GCA_026413305.1 Hydrozoanthus tunicans
AGTGATTTTTCGGCCAAGACCCCTTTTTCTTTGAAGCCCAGACTTTAAAGCAGGCTCACTAACATTTACCTTCGTAAATTGCCGAATTGCATCGAAGGCACTTGGCGTATTTTTTTTTTTTTAGAGACTCTCTTTAATAAGTACTTTATGTAATAAATGATTTTGGACAGGACGCGTTTTCTTTGACCTTTGAAAAATATAGCGCTTCCCTTCCCGGAGTTTTATGGTTTCTGTTCGCCAAACCATTCAATTGATATCAACTAAGCCGTCACGATTGTACATGTCGCCACATAATTCGGCTTTCATTCTTGCTTGGAAGAGAGGATCCTGGGTACCAACAAAGCCTGGCTGCTCAGCGACAAACGCATGTGATTTTCAGCTGATTTAGTTTTGTTATCTGTCATGAGGAAATTGCAATAACTTGGTTTGATGAGCCTACGGAATTTTCCTCCAGAAAGTATGGATTCTACGTTAACGGCGGGAGAAAGATCGCCACTATTAAACCAGACAGTTTTACCTCAAAGGGAGTCAGCTACTAGAAGGGACACCTCGACAACTTTTCCTCTTGTGTGTGTTGTCCTCACAGTTTTTTTAGAAAGGATCACCTATTACAGTATCATAGCAAATCTTATTTTGTTTTTAAGTGGAGATCTTGGAATTCATTCACCGTACACCGTTGTTGCGGTTTTTCTCTTTTCCGGCCTGGCATGGTTAATGTCGACTGTTGGCGGTTTAATCGGAGACATGATTAGCGGACGGTACAACGCCATTTGGGGGAGCCTACTTATTTATGCGTATGGAACGATATTTCTCCCCGTTGCCGCTTTACTCAGTGATCATTATAAAGAAATTCTCAGTTGGGATGCCGACTATTCGAATAAACTTGTTTTAACTATTGTAATAGTTGGATTGTTTATAGTGTCAGTTGGAGAAGGTGCGTACAAAGCCAATATTTCTGCTTTTGGCGCAGACCAGCTGTCTAGCCACGATGAAACTGTGTATAGGAAGTTCTTCAATTATTTCTACTGGAGTATAAATGCTGGGTCACTGGTCGCTTTTAGTGCTGTTGCGTATATTCAAGAAAAACATGGTTTTTTCATTGGGCTGTCGATTCCCGTTGTCACCCTTCTTTTTGCTCTGTTGACGTTTTCGCTTGCAAGACTGCACTACATTGTCAACCCCGTCGTTGACAATTACTTGACCAAGACATACAACATCGTTAAAGAAGCTCGATGTAAGAGCAAAAGCAATCAAGAAAGGTATGTCTCCAGTGACGATTTTATAAAGTTTACATCAGGAAGAAAATAGAAAGCTCAACATAGAAAAATGCAGGTACCCCCTCTTGCTTGGGGGTCTGGGGGCATCCCCCCTCCCTCTGCCTCTCACGAAATTTTTTAAATCTAGAGAATCTGAAATGCTGTTTCTGACCAGTGTTCCAGCACATCAATTTCTGTCAAAAATCTTTGGTAATAAGTCAATTCGGAATTTCAGAAGCACAAGTGCTCCGATGATGGAATAAAATTAATGAAACATTAATCAAACTTAAGAAAGGAATAGTAATGAACTTCCATCTCGTTTCATTACGTTCCTTTGTTTAATTTCGTGAATTTTTCCGTTTTATCGTGACATGTGCATCTGTTTCTGAAATTCCAAACTGGCTTGTTTGATTGAGACTTTAGTGTATTTTTTCATAGCAATGTTTTCAGTTGGCTCACAAGCAATAGATGAATAGTGCGGCTTAATTTGAGGGTCTAGTGCAAAAACAATGAAAGTGAATTCTGATGAAGTGGTCATTTTTCCCACATTATTCCTTTTATCTCTTCATAACCATTTGGAGAATTAAGTGTTTCATACAAAGTCACACCTATTTGCACTTTAAAGACCCTTCAGTTTTTTATCCTTTTCAACAATATTAATTTTTCTCGGTGGCTTACTTACACATTGATGAATATTTATGATTTAAAATGCTATTTTTTGTTTTTGTGATTTTTTTATCACAGCCTGTCTTCATTACTGATTTTGTGATTTGCATAATGAACCTGTGAACATTAACTGCCAGAAATACTAAGTATAGTTAAAATTTCAACGTTATGTTTAAGTGTAATTGTTCCAGATGTAACTCCCAGGGGCTTATTTTCAGGGGAGCTTGGAAGAGTTTTCCATTTCAAAAGTTGGTGATAAACACCCCGGGGCTTACATGCTGTTGTGCTTAATATTGAAATTTTCCGATATTTGCCATACATGTCCAATACACTCAAACTGAGTCGATTCGACTAACCCACTTGACGATCCGTCTCACCAAAAAGTCAGTTCATGAAGTACAAGATTATGTATTTACCAGAACTAAGCACGGTTGACAAACTGACATGATCGTCTCCCTTTGAGTCGATTCGCCTAAGCTAAGAGTTGATTCGTGAGACACCTAGAAGACATGCATAAATTAGCAAACAGTAGGGGTATAGAAATGTTGACGAATCGACTCGACTTGACTCGAATCGACTCGAATCGTCACGGATTGACAGCCTGTTAGTTGAATCGTCTACTGCTCTAGTCGATCCGTGAGGTACTTATACGAAGCTAACAAAACAATGGACATCGTCAAGCGACCCGTGAAGCAAACAAAATGTAAAATGAAAATTCCACGTTCTTAAGGCTGGAGGTATAATATTTTTGACGAAATGACATGATCTGTCTGCCCGTGAAGCAAACAAAACATAACATGAAAATTCCTCATTCTTAAAGCAGGAGGTATAATATTTTTGACGAACCGACGTGATCTGTCTGCCTGTGAAGCAAACAAAACATAACATGAAAATTCCTCGTTCTTAAAGCAGGAGGTATAATATTTTTGATGAACCGACGTGGTCTGTCTGCCCGTGAAGCAAACAAAACATAACATGAAGATTCCTTGTTCTTAAAGCAGGAGGTATAATATTTTTGACGAACCGACGTGATCGATCAAGTCCATTTGTCAACATTTCCATCCCCCTTCTTGAGCTATCAGTGAAAAATTTCTAAGTGTCTCATGGATCGACTAGAGCAGTAGACGGTTTGACTAAAAAGCAGTCGATCCATGACGATTTGAGTCGAATCGAGTCGATTTGTCAATATTTTCACCCCCTCTTGAACTATCAGTGACAAGCTATTAGTGAAAAATTTCTAAGTGTCTCATGGATTGACTAAGGCAGTAGACAGTTCAACTAAAGAGCAGTCGATCCGCGACGATTCGAGTCGAATCGAGTCGATTTGTCAATATTTTCACCCCCTCTTGAACTATCAGTGAAAAATTTCTAAGTGTCCCATGGATCGACTAAGCAGTAGACGGTTCAACTAAAGGGCAGTCGATCTGTGACGTTTCGGCAACAACTCATGTGTAAATCTTAAAGTAGTGTTGTGTACACCACGAATCGACTTTTGGTGAGACGATCTGTCAACCACCTTAGTCGAATTGACTCAGTTCGTGAGTATTGGACAACCCTCATATTTGCCCCTGTATGTGTCGATCCTGTGTATGAGTCATTGCTTTTTCAAAAGATTATTTTATTTTTTGCCCATATAAAGTTAAGACTAGTTTTTTAGGCCAATTTTCACACCTCAAAACATCAACTATACATAAACAAACATAGTATAAAATTATTTTGCCATGTAGAGTGTTGTCCTTCAGTGGCATATGAGAGAATACAACATATATACCTATATATATACCTACATATAAGCCTTACCACGGGAAGGGGGTATAATCCAAGTGTCGCTGATCTACGGCATTAACAAGGAATCCCTTAAAGCCACACAAAGGAAAGAGAAAAATGACCTAAGTGGTATTCGAACCCATGTCCTATAACCAACTGAGCTCCGGGGCCAGCTGGGAGTTTGGTCCTGGGATTTAGGGACAGTACGGCTTGGCCCGAGCCTAGAAATAATCATAGAGTGTCTTTCTTCAGTGGCATATGAGGGAATACAACATATAAATTCGAGTGAGGCCTTACCACTGGAACGGGATATAGTCCAAGTGTCGCTGATCTACAGCATTAATAAGAAAGCCTTTCAACCCACATAAAGAAAGAGAAAAAATCTCTGACTTCGGTGGGGTTCAAACCCACGACCTATGAAACAGCAAAATATATTGCCACAGTAAAATTGTCACAGTTAAATAATTATAGTCTCTTGTATATTGCCACAGTTGTTATGCATATATACAAAACAAAGAAAACACACATTGCCACAGTTATTTGCTAAACAATAGCAGTAATTCCTTTTTTCAGTGAGCGATACCCTGGGATGGAGCAATTTATGCCAATCAGAAGCTGGCTTGATCGAGCAATGATGAAGTATGGTGGCAGTTACTTAGATTCTGAAGTGGAAGAAGTGAAATCTCTTCGCAAAATTGTTTTAGTTTTTCTTGTTTTGATTCCATATTGGACAATTTACTTCCAGGTGTGATACTTTTATGTTTTTTAATATGTATTTCTGAACACTCAAAAGTGGCAATAGCTCAGTAAATCACACATTATTTTGCGGTATGAATGTTTACGTCAAACACCCCCAAGCCTTGCATTTGAATCACAAAAGTGTAAATATTTTCATAAATCTAATCCCAAATCATCCACAAATGAAAAGAATTCCTTTGTGAACATGGTTTGCACATGAAAAATGCTCACACCTATTTAATCTTTAATACAAGGCTTGGGGATGAAATTGACTAGCTTGAATCCTCCACTGTATGAAGTAATTGAAGAGCCTAGTGCAAAAACAATGTAAGTGACTTTGTATGAAACACTAAGTTTTCCCAATGGTTATCAAGAGATAACAGGGATAATGCAGGGAGAATTAAGAACTTCATCACTTACGCTGTTTTTACACTAGACCCTTCAATTGGTCTCAAACAAATCTGTTTCCACATCAGCAGCTCAAACATGATAATCCTGTATATAAATTTAGCATTAAGCAATTTGGATTGATCTTTCTCAAAGTTTGTATTTTTGACTTGTCACCATTTTGAAATGTGATGTGTTTCAGGCCCCTCTCATTTATTGCTATTCTGGGCCCAGTTGTTCAAAAGATTATTTGCCTAATCCAGGGTTAATTACCATGACAACCAATAGGTTTTGTTAAGAATTAATCCTGGGTTAAAGTTAATCGGCTTTTTAACAACTGGCCCCTGTTCATCAAGCGTGAGACTAGAACTGCAACCAAAACACATCGCATTTCAAACTTTGCATGCGGGAAATTCAACCCATTGATAATTGCTTGTCATTAGATTTGTGTACAGGGCTATCAAGTTTGAGTTGCTGGTATGGATACAGACTTATTTGAATTTTATTGAGACAATTTAAGTATTGTTATACACTGGAGAATTCCTTTAAGCCAGTGGAGCCAAACTTATAAAGAATAACTTAACCATAAGATGGAACATTGATGGAAAATATATATTAGATTGACATTTTGTTAGTGTGCCAAAGAACAAATCATCCAGATTTCTAATTCAAGTATGAGAAATTGTCCTTAAAGCATTAGATGGTCTGCAGGCATGAGGTTCATGCATAATGTAACAGAGTTTCTATGTAGGTGTTTACTGTAACCCAGCAAAGTGAAGAGTATGGGATAGGAGAATTTAAGAGATGAAGGGTTAATGTTTATACTCTCAGATGCCAAATAAATGTCCTTTTGCTCTTATTATTTTTTCCTAATTTTTCTCCATCCCCCTGGGGCTTATTAGGACCCCCCATTTATTAAATTTTTTCGAAACTTCTCACCCCCGGTTTAATTGGCATCTGATAGTAAATATGTTGTTGGGTCTGAAAGAATTCAGCTGCCTATAGATGACAATCAAAGTGGATGTAGTTATATATTAACAAAACAGCTTATTAATTAGCTTTAAATTTTAATTTTCTGAGTTGTTCAAAGACTGTGTCACTTTTGCAGATGAACACCACTTTTCTTCTTCAAGGTCTTCACATGAAAGTTGCCACCAATTTGCCTAATTTCACAGTTATACCAGCACCGTGGTTAACAATAACAGATTTAGTTTTTGTTATTGTCTTGATTCCCATACTGGATAAGTTTGTGTATCCAGCTTTGGAAAGACGAGGCATTAATGTTTCAGTGATGGCACGGATTTCAGTCGGTAAGAATTTTATTAATTAGTTATTGCCAAGTATTGTTTGTCAGTGTTTGAGTTTTGGCTTGCTGTAGTAACCAGAGTGTCAGTGTTTGAGTTTAGGCTTGCTGTAGTAACTAGTTTGTCTGTATTTGAGTTTAGGCTTGCTGTAGTAGCCAGTTTGTCTGTGTTTGTGTTTAGGCTTGCTGTAGTAGCCAGTTTGTCTGTGTTTGTGTTTAGGCTTGCCGTAGTAACCAGTTTGTCTGTGTTTAGGCTTGCTGTAGTAACTAGTTTGTCTATGTTTGTGTTTAGGCTTGCTGTAGTAACTAGTTTGTCTGTGTTTGTGTTTAGGCTTGCCTTAGTAACTATTATATCTATGTTTGTGTTAAGGCTTGCTGTCAGTAGTAACCATTATATCTATGTTTGTGTTTAGGCTTGCTGTAATAACTGTTATGTCTATGTTTGTGTTTAGGCTTGTCATAGTAACTGTTATATCTATGTTTGTGTTTAGGCTTGTTCTAGTAACCTGTTTGTGTATGTTTGTGTTAAGGCATGCTGTAATAACCAGTTTGTCTATGTTTGGCTTGCTGTAGTAACAATTTTGTCTGTGTTTGTGTTTATGCTTGCTGTAGCAACCAGTCTGTCTATGTTTGTGTTTAGGCTTGTTGTAGTAACCAGTTTGTCTGTGTTTGTGTTTAGGCTTGCTGTAGTAACCAGTTTGTCTGTGTTTGTGTTTATGCCTGCTGTAGTAACCAGTTTGTCTATGTTTGTGTTTAGGCTTGCTGTTTGCAGTTGCTTCGATGGTGACAGCTGGGTGCCTTGAAGTAGAAAGAAAGAAAATTGTCAACAATCATCCACTTTGTAATCAATCAATCAATGGCATGACCTATACCGCTGCAGATTTCCCAATATTGTGGCAAATTCCTCAGTATGGGCTTATTGGCTTTAGTGAAGTGTTTGCAAGCATTGGGGGTAAGTTACTTTATGAGTTAAAAAGGCGTGGCTGTTAAGATGGTCTTAGGATTTTTGTGCTTCACTTCATTAAGAAAGGTTCCTTATTTTTCTCTTGAAAACTCTTATTAAAGGACTCCAAAAATTACTTATTAATTTTTAATGGTGGCACAGAGGCTGAGCACTAAGCGTGTTCAACTTGTAATCTTCAGTTGCCAGTTCAAGACTTGGTCAGACCAGGTGCTGTATTGTGTCCTATCTGACAGTTTGTTCGAGCTGTATAAATAAGTACCTAGCATCCTGCCCAGGGGGAGTCAAAGACTCTTGTTTACTTAATCCTTTGGAAACCAGAAAAAAGTGCCAGCCTAATGGGCCACTTGGCTTAACCCTTTCAGCCCTCAGGCATTTGTCAATATCTAAATTCTCCTTACAGTAAACAAAAGAAAACAAGCTGGTTATTACTGAGAATATGAAATTTGATCATCCACCAAAAACTCTGAAAGATGAATTAAGAAATTCTCCCAAACTTCTCATAGGAATACTATGGACTTAAGTTGGGAGAATTTACAGACTCATCTTTTGGCACTCTAATGGGTTAAAGGGTTTAAGGAATCAGTTAACTATTCATTTTACCATAACAGCTATGCAATTCACTGTAATTTTATGTTAGCTTCAGATTAAAACGGATATGTTATAAAGTAGAGACTCTGCAACAGGTTTTGCCAGTTACTAAAGATCTGTCATTAAAAACCACAATTTGCCAGTAAGTAAATTAGGTCACATAATCTGTGACTTGATAAAGTCAATTTAAGATTTGTTTATAAATCTTCACCGTCTAAAGTTTTAAGGTGCTGACGTTGTAGCAGAAATTTGTTTTGCAATTAAAACAGCGTGTAAGAAAATTCAAGGTGGTTGTAAGTTCAGGAGTTAAAGCGACATAAACAGATAACTTATACGTAGCTTTAGGTAAATTATACTGTAATTAAACACTTCTAAAAAGTCAATAGCAACTCGCAACCTTCCTTACGTAAGGGTTTAAGGATGAAGGGGAGTCAGGATGGTCGAGTGGTTAGCGCTCGTGCCTCCCACCTCTGTGGACCCGGGATCGAATCCTTGTCGAATTCTTCTAAATCCGAGGGTTTTTCTCCGGGTTCTCCAGTTTTCTTCCCTCCACAAAATCGACTTTCACGCCAAGATCTGTGCCGTCGAGCGATTAAACAAAAGCCACTGGCTTGGGAGAATGAGCAACCACTCCCATCGTAACGACGATAAATAAAGTAAGTTTTTAAGTTTAAGTTTAAGGACTTATGAGCACTTGTTTGCTTAGGTTAAAGAGCTTTTCTATTGAACGGAATTTATAATGGAACAGGAATTCAGTATAATTATGTAACACATTTTTTCCTTGTTTTAGGACTCGAGTTTGCGTACAGAGAAGCTCCAAAGTCAATGCAAAGCTTTGTGATGGGCCTGTTCTATTTAGTTCAGTCTTTTGGCAATCTACTTGGTGCAGGCCTGTTTGCAGCGGTAATGGCCGAGTTTAGTTGGCAAAAAAACAATGCCGACGCTAAATTACAGGGCTTAGAACGATATTTCTTTGTGTTAGCGGGCGTTGCCTTTGTAACCTGGATTGTATTCCTTTTGGTGTCGTCTTACTTGCGAATTCCCAGTTCACCAAGTTTCAAATTTAGGACCAAACACAAACCAGTTAGACAGGAATCATTCTCATATGCATCAGTCACATAAAAAGTGTATGATTTTTGTTTTGGCAAATCTTTTCAGTAATATTAATCTTATGGATCTTCAGGGCAGGGCAGAGCCTGAACGTTACCAGTTTATTCTTCCAGACTTCACGTTATTGCTCTTTGATAAGAACTCAAAAGGTTTCACGAACCAATCGACCAGGTATCCAAGGGAAACCGGTATAGGATTCTTATACAAGAAAATGCAAAGGTTTCGAAAGTCGGATCCAGGCCTCCCACGCTGCAGACTGGCTCCATACCATCCAAGCTAACCAGGAAGCGGTAGCCAGTTTGAAGCGACGTCTCGTTTCTATAACAATAAACTGTGTTATTCCTTCATCTGTACCTCAGGTTGTTACATTTGATAAGAAACCAAACTGCTATTCCTTGGTTTGTTTTTCGGCGCCGTATCTTAAAAGGGGTTATAAGATGTTTGAAGAGGAAATGCTTTGACATCTTCGAATGATTAGGCTTTCGCGTCTTTTTCGCGTTAATCAAAGGTGTATATAAATATTTGGTAGTATTTTAAAAACCTAATGGTCGTGAGTTGGGCATGTTTTTCATATTTAAATAAAACATGAAACAATTCGGGCAATTGTAAACAGTATCCCAGGAAGATTTTCGTACTAAAGGCGTATCGCTGTTTGTTCTAATCGTGCAGTCTCTCGGAGCTCTTTCAGTTTAGAAGGGAGTCCGATCTCTTAATGCTTAACAGCCACTGCAGCTACTAAGTGGTAAAATAATTATTTGATAGTGTTTTAAAAACCTGATGGTCATGGGTTGGACATGTTTTTTTTGTATTTATAACTTAATACATGAACAATAAATTTACATTTTTTTCTATATGTGCTCGTATTTTACCAATTTCTTTCTTACATCGAAATTTTGCTCTGTTTGTGTAATGCTTCTGTCAGTACTTGGTAAATCTCGTTGGAAACGTTGAGACAGCAATGGACGCAGCTAAGGGCTTTTGAAAAAATAAATCGTGTAGTAACGAAATTGCAACGCTAAGGATTATGGTGGACCAGCCGCTTGAGGGGAATTCATCCTTGCATGTAAACATTCATTGACTTTCAGAAGGCTTTCAAAAGTGTGGATAAAGAGTCTTTAGAAGATCATGCGATATTATGGAATATGGCTTTCAAAAGTGTGGATAGAGAGTCTTTGGAAGCTGATGCGATATTATGGAATATGGCTTTCGAAAGTGTGAAAAGAGAATCTCTATGGAAGCTGATGCAATAATATGGAACACCTGAAAAGTTTGTTAGTCTGGTCAAGAGCGCGTATGATGGGACGTCTTGCAGAGTTACACACGGGGTAATCTCGCTGACAACTTTAAGGGATTAGACAGGCGTCCGACAGGGATGTCTTAGAATTCCCCTCATAATTTTGCTTACTGTGGATTGGATTATGAGGAAAACTAGTGAAGGAAGGAGAAACGGAAATCCATTGGACCTTGTGGAATCAGCTAGGCGACCTAAATTTTGCGATTGTTGTTGTTCTACTGTGCCACAGCTACACCTAGATGCATGAAAAGACCAGAAGAGACGCACCTCAACTGGGACATTCATTGAGCAAAGAAAAGACGAAGGTGATGAGGCCGAATAGTGCTCATCAATATGAAAGTCCTGATTTACTGCCGAAGAATAACATCGACGAAGTCTCTATATATCTTATAGAGTATATATAGGGTTCTACGAATGAAGACGTCAAGGCTAGAACTGAGAAAGCTAAAGAATTCAGTAACATCTTCCAGAAGTTTTGGCGAGGGACATCGCTGTTACAACTAAGCTACATATCTTGGCTCTGAAACGTGGGGCACTTCGAAGTCCCAGCTGAAAGGTCCAATCTTTTAGCAACAAATGCCGGTATGAGGTGGATTTTGAGATTGTGGTGGCCAGAAGAGATCAAGGATGAGTATTAATGGAAGAGCACCAACCAGTAACCAGTTGAATTAAAAGGAAACTAAAGTGGATTGGTCACATGCTAAGAAAGTCTAGGAACAACATTACCAAGCAGGCGCTCACGTGGAACCCCTCTAGTAAGCGCAAGCGTGGAAGACCAGCGAATGCGTGGAGGCGGAGTGTGGAAGTTCAGCGGTTACAACTGGGAGGGCTTGAGAAAAGGGCTCAAAATCGAAGAGGTCGATGGCTCTAGCGGGGAGCCTGAAGTGAATGAGCATAAGACCCTAAGAAATCCTCCGTGGCCGGTAGGTAGGAGGTAGCTGTGCATTTTGCTCGTGTAAAAAAAAATTGCTACAGAAACCAATAAAAGAAACATAATTGATTGTTAGGACAAGAATGAACGTGGACCACACGCCTGGAATCGTGACGGATTCCACCGAAAATAAGACAATTTAAAGGGATCCAGAAACTTGTAAAGCGTTTCTGAATTTTAAAGTCACAACCTATCAGCTCCAAACACTATTTGTTCTTTGAACTATCTGTCGATTGCATGTCAACCCTTGCCGTACGCGGCGAACAACTTCTCGACCGAGACGTCATCGCGCTGCTCACGAACGATGAGAGACCGCCCAAGATTAAAAAAGCGTATTTTAGTATAATACCACATTAATTAGTTATGTCTAACTTGTTATTTATTGTTAACCATTTCAATCAGTTAGTGATCAACGTCGAACGTCTCCTTAAATGAGAAATGATCGATGGAACGAAATTCTGAAGACGAAAGCTAAAAGTCTTTTAAACTTGTTGTTGGGACTGAAAGGGTTAACAGCCCCTCTTTGTAAATTTTTTACAGTATTAAAAACATTAGAGGTCATAGGAAGCATACAATTTGTAGCCTGTCTATTTGTCAATCTTGAGTCGAGAATCGCTTTCGCAAGCGCTGGTCGTGTTCAACAGGTAAATGGAAGGACACTGAGGGCAGGACAAAATGACCAACACACGCTGCTTGTTTGGACTCTCTACACAAAGACCACCGGCCACTCGGGTGGCTAGCCCAAATCATACTATAAGATGGCTGCCCATCGATCAATAAGGCAAAGACGAATATGTTATCGGCGTCGACGGTGATAGCTTGAAAATAGTTCTTTATTTTCTTTCAATATAGTTTTCCTTCCTTTTTTTACAGAAGCAGGTTCGACAAATTTACAGTTATAATTGAAGTACGTACAACTTTTACTCATTGAATTTTAGGGTGAAGCTGATAAAATTTAATATATATCTTTGAAGTAAAGTTATGATGTCTATGTCATCATGATACAAACTTGCGGTTGCTGTAGCGACTTGTGCACGTGCCAACTCCGTACACGAGCGAATCAAAACTCATACTCGGGGGTGGTAAGAAAACCTTCGGGTTCTGGGTCATCATGCATGGTTGAAAAATTTCTAAGTTTTCTTTTTTGGCAAGCAAGCGGGCGTCGAGCGCCATTATCACAACTTCACGACTACAATAATTGAAATACAGTTGTTTAACACTCTCGCACTTTTTAAGCAATCGCAAAAAGGCGTTTTGCTTTCGCCGTTTCTGTTCGTCGTTGAAGCCTGTTAAACCCAGCACTTCCAGTTCACGGCAATACTTGGTCACGTTGTTTAAGATATCTTCGACAGAAAAGAAGTCGTAGGCCTCGACAAAATGTATCTCGTTGGATATGGAAAATATTTTGAGCTTAGGCAAACTTTTAAGGCATACTTTTAGGCATTCAGTAGATGTTATTGCTGTTCCAACAATGAGGTGAGTGATAAAGCGACATTCCTGTATAATTCGATAGACCAGAATTTCTGTCGCGTCTTCGTCAAGTGAAGAATCAATGTCAAGAGCTCGAAGAGAGTGGAAATTCGTAAGATAACTTAGGATCTCGCAATCAATTGATGAAGTAATATTTGTTTCACACTCCTTAAGGCTTAAGTGTGTCATGTCGGGAAGTGCCCTTAACATTTCTCTTAGACTCCACCTCGAGATGAAGCAGTTGGAAAAGTTTATTTCTGAAATGCGGCTATTGAACCACGGACACGCGCGGACGTACTTGTCTTTAATGCCTGTTTTGGCCAGGGAAAGTGCTTTCATACGAGGGCAGTTTTGTAAGAGGTAAGGCAAATACTGGCCGTCGACTTTGTAGCAACCGTTCATGGCCAAGGATTCGAGTCTTTGACAACTCTCCGCGATTATGAGCATGTCCTCGTTTTGCACATCAAAACACCCCGAGCATTCAAATACACGTAAACTGGGCATCTCGGAAAGAACAGTTGGATTCCAGTAATTAGCAACTGAGTTGTCAACGGCAAGAAGTTCTATACTTGGTGTATATCTCAGGAAATGAAGAATACACATTGTGCTGCCTCTCAAGTCTCTGATATCTAGAGTTTTTAAACTTCTGAGCGGCTTTATTTCAAGAACCGGTGAACTCGAGGAAACATCGCACTGCTGTAAAAGTAGTTTTTCCATCTGAGGACATACGTTTGAAATTGTTGCAAGAAGTTGCAGGCTTACGCAACTTTTATAAAGATCCGCCTCTTTGAGTTGGGAACCAGACCTTTGCTCAATCCATTTTTCAATTCTGTTTTCACGCCATTTAATCAACTGTGCCGATCTCCATAACGAAGTGTCAAAAGCGACTTTTCCCCACTTTCGGCAAACTCTGGCCACGTCTTCTAATTGCTTCTTGTCAAGATATTGGAATATAAACAGTAGTATATCATCTGGAAGCCTTGAAATTTTGCAAGATTTTTGTTTTTTACCCATTTTTACTGTTGTTGACAAAATAGTTTAACGTATGGTTGAGCGCGGCCTTTAATTATAACGTCATTTGTGTTTAATTCGTGATTTAAACACCAATGAATTTCACGCGCGCGCAGAAGGGTGACGAGCGAATAGAATCACTGATTAGTTGTTACACATTGGAAGATATCAAATTAATGGAATTGAGAAGAATCTGTTCATAAACTAAACAGGAAACTGAAAAGTAATAAGTATCATAATCAGGTGTATTAAAAACAAAAGTTTGCTGTAGCACTGTTAAAGTAACTGTTGGCAATCTTGAAAAACGAATTTTGTGTCGAACATGGATTTCCGGATAGTTTCAAACTATAGCATTAGGCTGTGAAATTTTTGTCTATAGCTAGGTGTTAATTAGCCTCCTCGCAGACAGTTCTGTGTCACTCCTTACCATCGCTCCCCCAAAAGTGCGATTGGTAAGGAGTGACAAAGAACTGTCTGCGAGGAGGCTAGATGTTAATAAGGAGGCTTTTTTTCAATGTAACTTATTTGGAAGGCCGAGACAAAGAAGATAATTAGATCGAGGGCCAAGGGCTCCGACAAAAGTACCTCTCTAATATTTTAAACAAATTGTCCACCAAAACTGGCAATGACTGCAAAGTTTGAAAAAAGTGTTTTAGTTTTCTTTAAATAGTTTTTACCTTTTTGCGAGTTTCCTTTTTCGTATTTAGCGAAATAGCAACAAAAAAGTGAACGGTCATGCGCACATGTATTACTTGCGCACGAGCGGTCTAATGTAGAACGCACTCCCTTACGCGAGCTATGACAAAATAATCGACGCCAAAGGTATTTTGCTAGTAGATGGTGAATATTTTCAAAAAGAGTGCTTTGAGAAAATTTAACTGTTTTGTGTTCACTGAACGACTTCACAGTTAATTTTCCTCATGTGTGATAACAATTTTGGCGGCCTTGCAACATTATCACATAGTCTTGCTTGGTCTTTGAAGGACAAAAGCGAAACAATGAAGGGTTTTTATGACCGTATTTCAAGTATTGGAAGTCATTATAAAGAAGCTGCAGCTCTAATGGACAAATATGCTGATACCGCAATCAAGTTTTCCCGAAAAGGGGAAAACCTAGCCAATGAACTCGAGTGCTGCGCCACCAAGATTGAAGAAGGAGAGATTGCAAGTCGCTTAGGAAAGTTTTCAAAATGCCTTAAATCAATCCAGAAAAGTCGGATAAGAATGGCAGAGGAGATTCACAATCGCACTATAAGTGATTTTCTTATCTATGAGAGCCGCTGTAATGAGATGAAGAAGTCAGTGAGAGGGTGTGTCCAACTAGAAAAGAAAGAAAAAGATGACACCATTTACCTGGAAAAGTTAAAGGCAAAATCTCCCACGGAGCGCGGGAAGATAATCGAAGCGGATTCACGTCGCCAAAAATCTGAGCGATCAGCCAAAGTTGCAACTGCGATTCTACAAGAAGACATGAAGAAATTTGAAACAAAAAAGGTTGAAGATTTGCGGTTGGCTTTAGCGGATTTTGTAAGAACCGAGATGCAGTTTCATGCTCGCGCTCTTCAAACTTACACTAAAAGTTATCAGTTCTTGAAAGACTTGGAACGTGTAACTGAAAGTCAATCCCCGACCGACTCGGATAATCCCGCGCAACCAATAGACGACTGGCTTACAACATCTTCCAGTGCTGATGAAAACAATTCTGCGTTGTCTTTAAGAGACTTCAACTAGTACGATAGTTTAAACTGCCGAGCAAACAAGATTTTCTATATCATTTGAACACAGCTTTTTAAACTTGTGTTTTAAAAACTGAAAATGTTGTTCAGTTCGAGACAAAGATTTTAGCTATCGTTTTAAGTTTAAAAAAGGACTTTTCAATAACGGTTGTTGCATGTTCTAAACGATCAAAAGTCTCAGACAATTCTATTATTCTCAAAACATTGTTTAATTGTAAAAACTGTAAACTATTTTCTAAACAGTTAAGTCATTTTGTGCCTTTTGTCCGGTAGTCTTTCAAGTTGTTCTGCCTTTGTGATGAAATTGTATTAGCGGGCTGCAAATCACACAAAGTGAACGAGAAAAGTACGAGTTTTATTTGATTTGATTCATAAACTGAATGAGAACATGATTTTTATTTGAATTATATACACGTATCTTCAAGAAATATCTAAAAAAGCGATATTATTATGTTCGTTAACGATGGAAATTAAAAAAATAGCAACAATTCAAACTGATTATAATAATGATATATAATAATAATAGCAAAAACAAATACAATGAATACGAAAGAAAAAAGTCAATAATCTGAACAAAAAAACTTTTTCTTAGTGCATGTACGTACTGCAAGTTACTCAATTTTACGAATGACATACAATGTAATCGAGTTTTAAACATGTATATATTTACAAAAGGGGAATGCACATGATGCTTCGACGGTTAATTCTGAAATCATTCAGGAAAACAAGCACTGGTTTTCAGTGAGGGAAAATCCCGTTGGTGCAACCAACCAAAATTTGACCATTCTGAACAAGATGGCGTCTATACATTTTACCACAATCCTTTGCGAACCTTATCTGTGTGTATGTCAAATTTGAAGTTTAGAGATTCTCGCTATGCGTTTTTATGGGCAATTTTGGACGTTTTGCGCTTGAAATTATGGGTAAATGTACAGGTAACCCGCCATATACATGTTCTGCATAATCGTGGATTGCGGCTTAGTTATTACCTTATAACATAGGGGACAAAATTACTTCGAGCTAATTGGATAACAGTGGGGGCATTTTTTTCTTAATTCAGGGCAAACTTATTTAGCGGTGATTGATCGCTGGTACACTTCCGAAAATTTCCGAAGATTTTCTGGAAATTTTAAAAAGGCCCAAAAATGCTTTGGAAACATTTTCCGAAGAAAGGCACGTTAATGTTGCACGAACTTGTCGATTTCGCGTAGCTTCCCATTGGCGCAAAATCATCGGTCGCTGCCACACACTAACCGACAATGTCTGATCTAGCGTGTCAGATCTTCCTTCATGGCAAAAAATTGTGTCTGTTTGCCGGTCACACAGCCGACGTTTTGTCGCAGACAAAAACGTCGGGGCCCTTCAGACGAAAAATCGTCTAGTGTGTAGCGCGGTCGTAAGAAAATAAAAGCAACGGATGCGCATGAAACAAATTGCATCAAATTGCTCTTAGCGCGACAAATTCGTTTCTTTCCACAACACTACTCGTAAGTGGTGAATACATGATATTCAGGTTTTCTTTCTTTGAAAAAAAGTGCTATAAGAATGAGAAGGAAAAAATATTAAAGGCTGAAGCTGATAAAACTTTGAAACAGCGAGTAATAATCAATCCTATTGATTCTTTCGCCGCTTTCGCTTGAAGAATACCCGCTTTTTAAATAAGAACAACGAGGCTCAGATTGGCAAAAATTTAAGAACAATTTAAGAACAAGCTGAGGCTCGGGCTCGATAGCTGATTTTTCTTTTGAGAATTTTACTGAACATTAAAGAACAAAAAAGAAATGCTTCGCAGTTTATAATCACTCAAATCGTCTCGGGGAAAATGTCGGCGAATCCACGATAAACTGACCATAATCGTTTTCCAATACAGTCATAAACATGAACACGTTTGGCTTAGTTTTTCGTTGTTTTAAACATACATAGAAATAAGAAGGCCCAAATCGCCAAAAAATTAAGAACAATGAGCCTCGACCAAATTTATTGGTTCTTATAAAAAAAGCGTGTACTAAAATCAGCTCTTTAGGACTAAAACCGGTTTCGGATTTCAATCAGTTGTTCTCACAAAACTGTTTGTGCCTACAGTTGTTGTTCTCAGAGCGAGACCTCTTTCTAAACTTCAAGTCTTCCATACAGAATCCTTTACTCTTCAGCTCTACCTCGCTGGCACTCACAAGGGGTTGGATTTTCGTTGACCACATTTCTCTCTTCTTGCGCCTGCAATTACAACAAAAACAACAGGTCAGCGGTAATAAAAAACATGGACTTTGTATTTTCTAAAATAAGATAGGCCTTATGCGCGCATGTCATCGTCAAACTACTCACCTTCACCCCAAGCCTCGTATTCAAGAAATAGGTGTGAGCGTTTTGCTCGTACAAACCGTGTTAACGAAGGAATTCTTTTCACTTGTGGACGCTTTGACGTGATTCGAAAGCGAGGATTGGGGGTGTTTAACGTAAACATGCATAAGGCCTATTAGTGCGATTAGAAAAAAAAAATTCTGTATGTTGGCAAAAAAAACCCTTTTATTTTTGGAGTATCTATACTTCTGATCCCATTAAAATTTTTATAAACAAACAAACATATGAATGAGTCATACAACAAATACACGCAAAAGTTCTTTTATATAAAAAAACAGTCAAAGATATGGATGGATCGAGTGATAAAATTTATCTAGTGTTTTTGACACGCTATAAATAAAGAAAACTTTTGCTGTTGAAACTATCACGCCAGAAAGCTAAAGTTATCGAAACTAACGCGGTCGTAAAACTCACGCGTAATGAATATTTAAGTTAATTTCATGACGCGCATACCAGAGAAGAGCTTGGTGACGACTGTTAACCTTACCATATTAGGTAGATTGTGACAAGAACGATAAGGACTACAGCAACCCCAAGGGTCGTCCCTAGGATGAGGGGCAAGGTGCTTTTGCTCGACGTGATCTCCGGAGTCTCGATAGGTTGGCGAACCTCACGGTAAGGTTTGACGCTTGTGATGTTCCTCCCGACTGCTGAACTGATATAGGGTAGGAAGGCCTCCACCACAGCAATGACCGTCTCCTGAGGGGAGTACGCCGCGGAGTTAGTGATCATGAGACGTGTGACGTCACCAATTTAATCTAATAATGTGCACGTTAAAGCATTTATTTCTTCTTGTTTAGAATACGTTTACATCCTTATCTACCTACCTACCTCCATACGTACATAAAACATAAATATCTTTAAACATACGTACCTACGCGCGCGTGTATGTACGTATATACATGACTTGTACATGTATGTATCTGCATCGATATAGAATGAACAGAAAGAAAAATTGGTGCCGCAGTAGGGATTCCCCCGGATTACCAGTCGAGTGTGATGACCACTACACTATCGCGACAACCATGCTGGCAACATAGCAATCTTATGGCGTGTTGATCTTAACGTGGGTTTTCCCGGGCAGTTTTTCTTTCAGAGGTCGGATGGTAAAGCCTATAACTCCATAATCATGCCTTTCCACCTAAGCATCAAATCTCATCTGCGGTAACATGTTTTCTTTCTGTTTATTCTATATATGTATTTTTCTAGGATGGGTTTCTCGTATATTCGTAGATTTTTTTACCTGCATCGATACATACATATATATTCAGACATACATTCATAAATATATGCATAAACACAAACATGCATACATACACATATACATACATACAAAGAACTACATTGGCCCCAAAGCGAGGCTAATTTGAGTGAACACACAAAAACTGTCATAATCACTACAATTTAATATGAAAAGGTCTATGTGCTTTTGCAAACTTGCCGATAAATATAAAGTCATCATGCTCCATCTATTGTTAAGCACTGCACCGATTCAAACCAACACACAGTTTAAAGGTAAAGAGAACTAGACGAAGCTACAAGCCAAGTGGTGTTACTGGTGTAATTTTTGACTTGCCTTCGACATCACAACCCTGTTTGATCTCAAGTTTTGCGGGTACTGGACATAAAACACCACTACGAGGTCAACCGTGTTGTTTGATTGTGTTGGAAAGCCTGGCACGAGATGAACATGTGATTCATTGAAGACAGCCCCGGATGTTGGAATCTCGCGGCGATAGCGGGAGGGTGATGGGAGTTTGCATCTTTCTTTATGCAGTGAGCAGAACTGAGTCGTAGCATTAGAAGTTACACACTTGAACGCCAAATCTATGTTTGTTATCCACTACAAAGAAAAAAAAGAGACATTTTAACTTTTGTAACTGTACATGGGCATTGCTGTGTTAAAGCGACTGGTGTAAGTTACTCGTTACTTTAAACCCAGAGCAGAACACCATGGTGTGTCCTTGACTGCAAAACACTTTAACCGACTTGTTTCAGTAAAAATGAGTACCAGTTCTGCTGGGGGCTAACCTAGATGGTTAAGTGTTCCTTCCAGGAGTAAAAGACTCTCTTTTGCTTGGCACTACGTAAACCGGTGACAAACACTGGCTCATGGGACTTCTAAAGTGCATATGAAGTGAAAAATGTTGTTACTTCAATGGATAGACCTTACTAAATGAGGAACAGCGGTGAAAAAAAAATTTGCCAAAATCAATCTTGGTTCTTGAGATATCAATATTTAAAAATTTCATCTGATGACGTCACGAGTGGCTCCGACGAATTTGCATTTTTTCAAAATCTGCTGCCAATCCGTAAAATTTCGGTGGGTTTGAGCTAGAATTGGACTGATGACCCATATGCCTCGGATACATCAATAATCCAACTTTAGCTAAAATACACCCAAGTGTTACGGATTGATAGGAGATTGCAAGTTTATTGGAACCACTCGTGACGCCATCAAATGAAAATTTTAACATCTAAAGAACAAGGAAAGATTTTAGCAAATTTTTTCACCGCTGCTCCTCATTTAGCAAGGTCTATCCGTTGAAGTAATAAAATTTTTCACTTCATATGCAGTTTACGGTACAGAGAGGATTTATCTTAACTCGAACTAGTACTATTTACTCTAAATTCGGGCAGAAGGGGGGGTGGCTGGGGGCGAGGCTTCCGCATAGCGTAGTCAGTGTTCAGCAAATTTAAAGTTATTCCGGCTAACGCGGAACATGCGAATGACTGACAAGAAGATTACTTAGGGGGCTGCATGCACCGCTTCCAACGGGCCTGGAATTTTTTATGTTGGCAACTATCGGAAGGGGAAGTTTAGTGCTGTGATCAATGAACAAAAAACAAATGATATACAACTGAAAATTTTTAAATTTTTGAAACTGTCAGACTTACACTTGAAGTTTTCATTTCTGCTACGGTTATCTTAACCGCCTGGTTGAGTTCGTCTTCGGAGGCAGGACGGGGAGATGGAGGAACTCCTGGTTGTAAAAACATTAGAAAACTTCGAATTCTTTCACAATAATTTCTATTCCAATACGGCAATTGAGAGCAGAGAATAATTATGGATAAATTTGGCAAAGACAACCTGACTTCTGTTTATGTGAGCGCGCACAGCTGAAGGTCCTGAGAAGAAGGCGTCGCGATCGCGTTGTTAAGGTCGGCGCACACTTGAGGTAAATAGCTGAGCTGTTTGCTCGCAAGGCTCTTTGCTCAGCTTGTTTCGCGCGTGTGCGGCAAAATTTTAGAGAGATTCGAGCTCGCGAGGCAAAAATCTCACTAAAATTTTGCCGCACACGTGCGGAACAAGCTGAACAAACAGCCTTGCGAGCAAACAGCTCAGCTGTTTACCTCAAGTGTGCGCCGATCTTCATAAGCAGCAAAATCCCGTCCTGAAACATAACGCGACGTGTACATTGCAACGTCTCAGGAGCTACGTGCGCGCACGTAAAACAAACGTCCCGTCGTCGTCGTGTTGTATTTGCTAAATCTACCTAATGAATATGTTGGAATGTACCATGCTGGTCGCCTGCACAGCGTCAACTTGAAAATTACATTGTGGAGAGCTCAGTTTTCAAGTTCTTACGACTGTGAGAACAATCTACAGAAACTTTTCTCAAGCTTCAATTACTTGCAAGAAGACTGAACACTTTCATTTTCTTCTACTCGGCGGACTAAAGGGAAAGCAAACAAGACTTACATGATCGAAAAGGACAAGCGAGAATGTTTTCTTTCGTAAGAAGTCTCCAAAAAAAAAAGTGGTGCATTTATATAGCGCCTTTTCCAAATGAATGCTCAAAGGCGCTTTACAATGATCAGTTTACCCTCAGCGGACCGGAAGCATAAATAGGCGCCTCAGGCAGCCGCTTCAAAGCGGTCCATGTATGCTGGTACTCATTTACTAACCCCGGAAGGATGGAAAGCTGAGTGGCCTTTAGTGGGAAAGAAGGTCGCCCAAATATTCAATACTCGACCAGGCCAGGGATCGAACCGAACTCATAAGCCGTTATTAAGCGTTTTAGGAACGCTTTTATTTCGCACCTGAGCACCGGCTTCGGACGAAGCAAAAAGCCGGAAAAGCAGGGATTGCTCTAAACAACTCTTAGAGAAACCAACTGATGAGGTAATATACCTGTTCCGGTGACGTTGTAGTTCAAGTGAAAACCTCGAGCAGGTTTACTTGAATCGGAGCGAATTCTGATTATCAACGCGTTCCCACTGGACACGAATTTGCGCATGGGCATGATATAGCCACAGTACTTGCCCATACTCGTACCATTCTCAAACGAGTCTCCATCGATTATTTCCACATAATCCCCCACACAGTCGGCTGTATACGTCACTTCGAAGTATTCAAAGTCAAGGTGCACTTGATAACCTTGGTCAGCGGTAATCAACCAGTGACACTTGTAGTTGCTAGGATACCAATCTGGATAGTTTGGCGAGGTGATGTTCCCTATGGAGTCTGAAATCACACGCGGACAATCTGTGGAGGCATCAAACAAGTAATCATGGCTTACTGAAGGACGTTAAAACTCGGATATGGACTTAAACCGTAGGCCCCGGGTGGCAGACCTCGAAGGGGACCTCGAGACCTTTTGCCTGTTCTCCCGTGATGACAAAAAGTAAATATACTATTACTAAAAGACGAATATCAATACTTTGAAATTCTTACTTGGATACGAGGCTCTGGGAGTAAAAAAATTCCAATACGTCATGAAAGTTAGGAGATACGGCACATGACTGACTGGCGCATGATGTGTAGCACGTCAAATTTTAAAAATTAATAGGTTTTGAATAAGCCCACTCAACTTCTTTTTATTAATGTTGTAATAGACAGATAGAAAACTTGAACTCGTATTCTAACTGTTAAATAGATAACGAATACGGAACCATCATTATACTAATGAGCGATAGACAGTATATAGGTTAGCCAATCACATTGCAGCATTCATGATAAAATCACGACTGCTAACTAGTTTTTCTACTAAACAGTTTTTGAAGCAACTGACCTGTGCGTAGAGCGCTGTATTGTATGTTGAATCCCTTTCGAGTGACTAAAGAATTTGACACAAATGTCAAAAGAACTTCATTTGACGACGACGTTACTTCAATTGGCGATGACAAAGGACCGCAGAGCTTTGCAAGTGTAACCGCTGACTTGTCTGAGCCGTCAAGTATTTCCAGGAAATCTTGGGTGCAGTTCGCTATGTACTCAATATCCATGTCATTTGCGCTGATGATGATTTTGTTTCCGGGAGGCAGCTCAATTTTCCAAGTGCAGTACAAGTTGTTGGGGTAGTTATTTGGGTAAAATGGCGACTTAATGACACCGTTTGTTTCATTGTAGACCTTCGTGCAATCTGTTAAAAGAAACAAAATCATTCTTAAAATCAGGGTGAATCAAAGGCTCTGTGGTGAATGAGTGTAAAGTTTTACAACAGATAGGCTACGACGGTTGTGTAGTGGCCTCTGCTCGTTGAAAAGTGAAACAATGGGAGGTTGCCTGGTGTTTTACATGGACGTCCATTACTTCAAGGGGAACAGAACTCTCAAACCAACATTTTTTTAAATGAAATCCTTCAAGGTGCTCAGAACATATATAAAAGTGTTTTTCTTGTGTCGCGCTGATTTTCCCAGAAATTTGTATGTCCGTGTTTCGGGTCGTTTGGGGTCATTGAGCGTGGGCGCTTGCCTACTTGTCAGCGGTAAACGAAGATAACGTGTGACGTAGGCCATGGGGAGCGAGCGAGCAAGAGAACTGTTTTTGTTGTCATAAGCTCCTTTACAAAGTCAAGAGTGAAAGTTACAACTTACGTTGTGTGCAATATCTCACCCAATGATGATTTCTTTCAGTCCGAGCCAACTCTTACCCATAGCTGACGTCATAGCCCCACTCTCTCTCCGCTTAATCCCTATTTCTGAGCAACCGGTACAATGCGGCAAGTAACGTGTTTTAAACTCGAATTTCTCGGAAAGTCAGCGCGATATGAGGAATTTTTTTAACATCGTTTTCACACTCAGTTAAAGATTTTTTTTGGCAAAAGTTGATTTTAGGGTTCAGTTACCCTTTAAATACTAAAATGTTTCGACTAGAAAGGAATGAACGAGTTGCCTGAAAAGAAAAATGTTTGCTTATTTTTAAAGATGTGGTTGATTTTCAGAGTTAAACCAATAAGATTTAATAACGATTATTAACATTTTAAAACAATATAACAATTAGCACCTTTCAGTATTACACTGCCGTTGACCTGCTTAGTTCTTACTTGGATCATTAACTTTATTCTCTTAACATATTATTTGTATCGATGTTTCTTAAGAACCTTTCCCTAATTCATGCTATCTTTGGTTCTTATGGTGAGTTCGTGTGAAACTTTGGTCACTTTGTTAACCAAATTTTTACTCGTCTCAGTCCTTTTGTGGGTAAACTAGCGTTGCTCGGCCATATCTTGTCTGATCAATTCAACAAATTTGGAACTGGGGCTGAAACGAGTAAAAATCTACATTAACAAAATAGCCTACTAGCAGAGTCACAAATCCTTACGTACCTATATAGACGCCCTCGTAGTGTATCTGGAAACCTGTCAAAGGAGCAGCGGACGAGGAGTAAAACTGTAGATACAAAGATGTACCATTTGATATGACCGTTTCCCCGGTCAGTAAACCATAGTATCTCCCGATAAGCGGTGCTTTGTCATCTGGTCCGTCGTATATTGTGAGAGAGTCAGTCGAGCAGTTAGATGCGCTTGTCAGTAAAAAACGATCAAAGGTCAGCAAAATACCCGTCATATTTGAATCAGCTGTGCGCACTCTCCAAAAACACTGTTGTTGATTTGAGCCCGCGGGCGGCGAGGTTAGGATACCAGCGGAGTTATTGAGCTCCACATTGCAACCTAGGAACGAAGCAAAAAAATTAAAAATCGTCATTGTGTCATTACAATTTATATTCGTCTATTGTTACACAGCAAGTTAAAACTTTGTTGCAAAATATTAACCTTCAGTTACGTACTAATGAAAAGAGACAAGAGATAATGAATCAGTCGACCCCACCCCCTCCCCTGTGTATTCCCCCTAGTGGAACGGTAGGGGTGCTTGTGATAATGTTTAGAGGTCTAATTTCAGGTTTGAGAGAAAAGTCTACGCTATAATAAAAAAAACGGCATTTGTAGGGGTGATTGGTTTTGCAGTTTTCTCTTGCTGAAAAAAACGGGTCGAATTAATATTATTATACGCCTTGGTATTTTCTTGGGTATGTTTTTACACCTCCTGACCCGCACCCATACCTTTTTTACCCCAAAGTATCCCCCTCCCCTCCCCCTTCCGCGAGTAACCGCTTCTCTTACCTGATTTCACAGCGCTGTATTTAAGTCGAAAACCACGACGAATTTCTTTAGAATTGGATTTGAAACATATATACAACGAGCTTTCGTTAGACTGCAGCCACTTGCCGATCAAGTAGCCACAGAATTTTCCAACCAGTTTTTCACGAGCGCTGTTCCATCCTTCCCAGACTTCCAACGAATCTTTGGAACAGTTTACCGAATACTCCAAGTCAAAGTACTGAAACACCAACGATATCCGCTGGTCAGCGGATGTTTTTATATTCCATGCGCAGTCCACGTTATTGGGGTAGTTTGGGTATGAGGGCGACTCAATGATGCCCGATAAACCTGTTAGTGTCTCGTTACAACCTGTTAGATGAAAAGAAACATGAATTTGAACAAAAAAAAGCGTTTGACCTCTCTTCTCAAAAACGTGAAACAGTTTGACAGTAAATAACCTAGTATTTATACGTACTAAAGGTTTAGTGCATTGAATTTACTTTCGAAACGTAAATCATTTTCCTGTGAAATTCAAAACACTTTTAACTTAGTTAATTCTCATCAATAAAACTTTGGACGAGCCAAAAGTGTTCTCTTGTGCAACATGCAGTTTGCAAATAGCACAGATTTTAATCACTTCGATCTTTCCTTCTAAACATCTATCTCCTCATCCCTGACTAGTCAAGACAAGAAAGAAGTATACATAAAAAGAACCTTTTGTTACTCACTGTGAGTGAAAGTGCTGTGAGTGATTAGAAATTTTCGTCCTTGGTTGGTAGAATTTGACTGGAACCGAACAAGTACTTCGTTACTGCTAGATACAACAGATTCTGGTCGGGAAAACACACCACAGTACCGACCAATTAGATTCAAACCACTTGGGATGGCATCCAGAATTTCCACATAATCTTTATGGCAGCCAACGGTGTTCTCAAGCGAGAAGTAGTTGAAGTGCAGTGAAATTGTGCTCCCCGGGGCAACGGTGACTCTCCAAACGCAGTACAAGTTACTAGGACTGTCCTGTGGATAGTTGGGCGAGCTGAGAGTTTCATTGGGAGCAGTTACATTGCCGCCACACCCTGGAGGTCAGGAAAACGAAACATCAATAACATTAACGCAAGAATACTGGCCAGAACTGGTTAGCACGCCGCACGGTTTCACTTTCAGTGAAGTCAGCGTATCCTCAGATAGATCAAACGAGGCCGTCAGTGGAACGCAGACTTTAAACAGCAGCCTCTCTCTCAACCTTCTGCACCCCCTCCCCTGAGTGGTCCTTTTTTTACACGAAAGAGGGTTTGAATCCTTTTGAAGTCGCTAAAATGAGTACCAGCATAGTATGCCGTTTGATATTACAAGGATCAAATTTTTGAATTAAGATATCAACTGAAACACGCATGTTTCCGCATGGATATTTCCCAATTTTATTGAAGCCAAGCCATATTTTCCTATTCTACCAGCCTATCACATTCTTCCTCACGTAAAGAACTTTGTCATCCTAATTTACCTGAAAACGAGGTCATGACGGAGATAGATGATGCCGGGAGTGTTACTGTCTGTGTTGGAGCAATGGATTGGGCCCGAGTCAGTGTGGACATTTTCAACGTGAACTGGGTTAACAGGAGTACTGGGAACAAGGAGTTGAAGATCATGGCCACCTGTTGAAGCAAAGCATTGCATCATAATGTAACTGCTAATTATCAACTCATTAGACCCGTATTTTTGTGTTTAAATTTTTTTTACGTCCTAATCAATCTATCTAACACGCTGATTTCTCGACTCCGATGATTTGTCAGGCCAGCGCATACCTTTGGTGTTTTTTCATATTTCAAATACATATGCATCTCCCTAGAGCCCCTCTGGTTCAGTCGTCTATCGTGATGTTTTGCGTTTTGTATGAAAAAAGTTACGTTTTGTGACTTGCTTGTTCCCCTCCTTCTTCGGCCTGGTGGCACAGCAGGCCCGTAGCCAGGAGTTTTTGCGGGTGAGCACAATTTAATGAGGAGACGGACTAAACAAGAACAGAAGGCGCAAGTCTCCACGGGGTCGGGGAGCCTGCCTCCCCGGGAAATGTGAAAGTTAGGTTGTACGAGACCGAAATGTAAAATAGGCAGGTAAAACCAGCTTTAAAAACCTGTATTCAAACCATTCAGCTTCAAAATCAATTCAGAAAAACATAGAGGATAACTTCAATTTTCAAATAATAGGTCAGCAAAAAAAGTGGACCTTTGTCGCCTGTGGGGGTGCGAGGGCGTGTTTCCCCCTCCCTCCCCCCCGGGCCTGCGCAGGCTATCAAGTTTTACGGCACTTTGAGTCAGTTTTGTGTCACTAACACATGGGCGGCGGAACTGGGAGGTCGGGGGGGGAGGCACACCCCAATAATTTGGTTGGGGGGGGGACTTTCCCCCCCCAATAATTTCTGGATAGGAAAAGCAACGCTTGAATAGGAATCTCAGATTTTATAACGAACTGTTACTACTCCCGCACAGTGCCTCCTCCCCCCAATAATTTATGCTTCCGCCACTAATGTAACAGGACCAGAATCCTTTGAGGGTATTAGGCCTTGCCACTTTAGTCACTAGACATAAAGTCTCTTTACAGGGCTACATTCTTGCATGTTACGCTGCCGGCAATATTTGATGATAGGCCCCTTCCCGGTATCTCCTGCAGGTTTGTCAGAGAAAATGTTCGAGGCTCATGCATATACCACCGAAAAACGAACAGATTGTCGAAAGCAAAGCTTCCACGAATTTCAATTGGAAATGATATATCGCCTGATTTTTATACCGCATTATGCGAAAAATAAAATTACCTTAGTAAACGAATTCTTAGTGTCACTTACACTGAGCGAGTTTTAGCGATTTTAATTTTAAAACCGCTAAAATAAAGTGACGCTAAAATTAAGTGTCGCTTACGTGACGCTGAAACTGGATGACTATATTTTCAAAAATCAAAAAAATGAAACTTGGGTTTAATGTAACAAAAGCGTTTTTAAAAAAATCAATGTTTTTGTATTCCATGGCAACAACGTTTATAGGGTTAATATTGTCCAATGATGAGGTGATCTCTTCATAACTGCACTCATTTTACTGTTCAGGCAGATGATTTTTATATTAGTACAGTCATCAAATTGTCCATTTACCGGCTCTTTGTTTAATGGTGATGAACCAGCTCCATAAGTGGATTTTTGACTCAAAAAACGCAAAAAAAGTCACTAGAAATATCAGTTTTTGGAAAAAAAAAACAAAATTTGAGTGTCGCTAAATGTTTAGACCTCAAAATCGCCAAATTAACCTGACGCTAAAACTTCATGTAATGTGTTGGGTTACTGATTGCACGGTACATTCTGTGTTTTAAAATTCCATTCTTGCTTGGCTGGATGTCTTTTATTTGGGATTAACTAGCTTGCTCTCGGTACGATAATGGAATTATGATCGTGACGTTAATGGAAATGTGACGGCAGTGCCATAGCAGAATTCAAACGTTTTTTTTCTGCACATATTTGGTTGCAAGTCGTCAAAGAAACTGTCACAAGCGATAGTTTTTATGCAACTCTGAATGACGAGTTCAAGAGTTACCTCATTTATTTCAAACTTAAACTTATTGCTTTCGAGTTCTTTTAATCAGTTTTGTCATATTTGTTCAGTCTTTATGTTGAACGGTTTTTAATGTTCTTACTTTTTTTGTTCATCTCAACGATTTACCGTTAGGTTAACACTAGAATTAAAGAGGCGCAGCTCAAGCAGCGCCAACTTTTGTAATTAAACCTTAACTATAAACATTTAAATTAGAATAAGTTTTCAGTACAAACTTAAGTCAAGAAAAAAACGAAAGCTCTTTGAATCCTTAATTTCTTATTCTTCCTCTATTCCTTCTGTTAAAGTTCTTAAGGCTTTTTATAACAGATACACGATCAGAAAAAAAATCGAGAAAAATTCAGTAATTACATGTTTCTTTTTAGAATGACGCAAGGGGCCTCACCGAAAAGGTAATTGAACGCATTTAACCCATAAAACCTCTTTGTTGACTTTGGCCAAGCCATATCAACTTCTATCAAATCAAACTCTCATCAAAGGCCGTTGATTAAACGCTAGAAGCTCGTGAAAATCCCGGTGACATGAAAGCCCCTTAAAAAACCCCGTGATAACAATTTTTTTCTTACTGGAATCAAATAATTCTAGATTAAATGAAAAGGAGAAAAGTTGCTTTTTGTTTTTCGAGCCAATTAAAACCGGGTCCTCGTTTTGTTGATGTTGCGGTACTTTAGGGTTCAAAAAAATGAAGGACTATGTCGTTCATTCAATGACAAGGTTATCAGTTCGACTAGCTACGCTATTTTGAACGGACGTTGATCGAGACAAGTCAAAGCCGAACACTGCATGGAGTTCAATTACAATATATCGACAAATATCTGGCGCTGCGTTTACCTGAAACACTAATTCTTGAAATCACTCTATTTAGTGCATTGCAAATAGATTTTCATTGTATTCCGACTATAAACAAATTCGATTCTTTATTTGTACACGACTGAGAGCTGTGGCTGAATCTTTTGTTTGGCACGCACAGACCTTGTCACCTTCTTCACAGCTTCTAGACAACCGTTAGAACATCGGTGCCTCGCGTGATGAAGCAATGAATTTTCGAACCTATAACGAGTGCCTTTTCTGTTAATAAAAGTGGGTCCCAAAGAACTTTTAGAACTGAACAAGATGGACGCCTTGCCCCTCTAAGCTCGGGCCCATAAAGATTTGAACAGCTAAACATCGCATTAGACTCACTATGCACGCCGCAAGACTTAACGTACTTTCTCGCGTCTTCTGTTTAGCTTTTGAGAACTGCCTTCAGTATTCAAGAAACAAAACTCAACGTACCTCACTTTGATTGATGTAAGCCTGAAAGTTGCTAGAAGACAATCACATGTCACCAAACTTCCGATTAATTAGCGTTTCTTTTCAAGCTCCCGAATCTCCAGATGGATGCCGGCAAGGTCGAAATCACTTGATAACACAAAAGTTCAAAACTGTAATTGCGTATAAAAAACGTGCTTGTAAATCTTTACTTTACTCTATTAATTCCCAGCTACTGCTGTCTAAACAAGAAGTTTATTGTGTTTTTAATGACATGACCTCAAAATTTGGTTCAGTGACCCTTTACATGCTGGAGCATCGCAATTGATTGGCTCAGGGACTGATCACTCTATAAAAATGGCGAATAATAAACCCGCTCATTTGACTCTAATTGCAGTTTTGTGATTTATTACTTTAAATGACAAGTTTCTTTTCTTTTGTCTTGTTATAGAACTTGGTAGCTTGCAGAAGGTTTTGAAAGGAAAACTGCTGCTTTGCTTTATTCAAATGGCTGCTTTTGCTAGTTTAAGTAAACAGAATGAAACTAGAAGCGCGTTTATTTTCCACGTAGGCAGCGCCATTATCATCGCCGAAGTCCTTTTCTTTCATGTGGAACAAGTCTTGGTGCATTGTTCACCAATAAACATTACGGTATACCTCGTTAATGGGATAAAAATCTTTTGTTTTACTAAGAAAAGCCATTGTAAGAACAAGAGTGGGCGTTCCAAATTTTTTACGAGGCTTCGGCTCTAGCAAAAACAAAAGCACTTCTTGCTATGTAAGGTTGTTTATCAAAGAACTTCTTCAGTTATTGGATGAAGTAAAACTTTATATCTCAGTTAAGGCTCACTTATATTCGGAAAATACAAATTTGATCTTGTTTATCTTAAGCGGAGACCCAAATTACATTTCGAGCTCACGTGCTTTTTTTCAATCTTTCTAATTGTCCGAGAATTGTAGCGCAGTCTTTGTTTAAGGTAACCATACCTTGTACAAACTTTGTTTCCTTGGAAACGCACGTCCTTGAACTGCATAAGAATACAAAAGTGCAATTGCACACTGCTTCCTCCCCCCCCCCCCAATAATTTTCCTGCTAATAACAGCAACTTTGGAATAGAAATTTCAGATTTTAAAACGAATTATTACAATTTTTTGCCCATATATGAAACGTTCAACCCTCGACAAGGATGGAGGTCGAACCCGGGGCACTCTCGACCCCAGAGCTTTTAGACAGCGAGTCCTTCGCACGAGAATACGAAAACGATTTCTCTTGCGAAGGCAACGCCGGCTAAGAGAAGCGATGGGCTCTGGGGACCAAATCGAGTTCTTCGCCATACGAAAGAAACCTTATACGATTGAATTCCTCCTAGCTATAAGCAATCTAGATTTTTTTGGTTCACTCTGCATTCCCGTCATTTTTATAGTCTTGCAGAACGCACTCCTCTTAGAAAAGAACATACCAGTCTATTTTCTTGAAATTTTATTAATAATAGCGACTGTGTCGAACACTGAACTCAAATTACATTCCTGGCTGTAACACATTGGATACTGCAGTTGAGTGTTGTTTGCAGATTTTTCCATCAATCTTCCGTGATCTCCAGCCTTCGTGGGCCGTACAGAAGGAGGTAGGCACAATGCCAGTCACCTACAGCAAGTCGTTAAATGGTGTAAGTGAGTATTGTCGAGTCCCGATCTGAGGCACATGCAGTTATTGTTGTTTCCGGTTTAAATAATAGTGTACTGGAAACCATACTGAGTAGAAATCACAATCAACAAACTCGTGTCAAATATACGACCCAATGCATAAATGAACGGAACGATTTAAACTGTAAATAAATGGTAGAAACTGACTTAATATACGTGTAGTGATAATTACAATAACACAACATGACAAATAAAGTATCATCTTTTCTGAAACCAGCTGGAAACCTGATTGGTCAGATAGTTTGCTTGAAACCAGCTGGAAACCTGATTGGTCAGATAGTTTGCTTGCAGCCGGATTGATTATCTTTAGCGCGGAAAAGAGTTGCCGCCATATTGGATTCCGTGGCCGCGCGGCATTGGGTGTGAGTCGACCTGACGGCAAGCCATGCCCTGGGAGTTTTCCGCCCTCAAAAACCCAACCGCCTGCAAGCAGACCAACTGGTCGGACGATTTTCTAACTAGTAAAAAACATTGTATGACCATTCACCGGCCCCAAACAAAAACCTTTACTAGTAAAAAACGTTCCTTTTCCTTACTGTCTCGGTCTGTCTGTCTGTCTGCCTGTCTGTCAGTCTGTCTATCCGTCCGCCTGTCTGGTCTGTTTGTTTGTCAGTCAGGCAGTCAGGAAGTAAGTCAGGAATTCTGTCAGTCAGGAATTCTGTCAGGCAGGAAGTCAGTCAGTCAGGACGTCACTCAATCAGAAATTCTGTCGGTCAGGGAGGAAGAAAGAAAGTAATCCTTAATATTTAACAGGAAGCAACACAAAAGCAGACTGTCAGAAAATAAGAGTGTATCAGCACTATCTCATTAACATAATCTATCACACAATGACAAACTGAACGGGGTCTGAGGAGCAGTGACGGCCGTCACTGACTCAAACTGAAGAACTCACCTCCACCGGAAAGTTTTAACACATCTTCGTTCTTCACAACAGAAATGTTGTCATCATCACATTTCACCCAGTGATCTGAAATGAATTTTAATTTCTGCTTGATACCGAATTACAGAGATTGTAGCCTTACAATGCCAATAACCTTTCTTTTTTTGATTTTTTGTTTTTATCATAAAGAACATATTTCAAAAAGAACGTTCCCGAAGAAATTTTTGGACTTAAACAAAACGCAAAGATATAGCCATTGCAAGTACTCTAGCATGTCAGTGATTTTTTCTCGATTACCTAAGGCTCCTTAAAGAAGGTCCGGCCGGAAATGGAATGGACGGCAACCTCGTTCCCAGGGCTTTTCCCCACAACTTATGAAAAAACCTTGGGAACGAGATCGCCTGGGCGACAGATGGCTAACCTGATGGCGGTGTTATCATTTTCCTTGAACCAATCTCCACTCATTATCCCCATCCAAATTTTCTTTCCCTGGGCTCGAAAAGGTCTGATCCCGGGAGCAGTCATAGTAAGAAAGTATCAATTTTGTGCTATATCCTTTATTAGCCTCAACACAGCTTTCTTTCCCAGGGTTCGAACTTGACATCCATCTATAAAGCCCACCGCACACTTGTGCGATAGCATGCAATTTTCGTCGCATGCAATCGAAATTATTGTCGCACATTCACCGCACACGTTTGCGAGAAGATGCAAT
>JAOBAT010005572.1:0-10659 GCA_026413305.1 Hydrozoanthus tunicans
ATTGGTGTTTTGAGAAAGGACTTATTGCCAGAGCAAACTGCAAAAATTGAGTAGAAGGGTTGAAAAGGCATATATGGTTGCAGGTACCATAATCACCGTCCCCATCTTCATCATTTGCCATCATCAACTTTATCATTACCACCATCATCATTCTTCATTCATTTTGTGTTTTTTTCATGCCAGATATGCCTGGTTATAATGCCTTAAAGTTTGCTAGTTTTCTAGAATTTAATGTTTTAAGCTTGAACAACATACAAAGTTCTCAGGATTTGACAGAACAGCAAATTCGTGATTTGTAAATACCGGTAGGTGCAAAACAGTTTCCTAAAATTTAAGCAAATAAGAAAATTTCAGCTAGCATTAATTATTACAGAATTGGTTATGCATAAATAAAACATGATGCGATATCACTGTTTGTAATAAACTACAATTAGATTAAGTTAAATTTTGTATGTTGATTTAACTGTTGGATCTAATATTTTATAGTGGAGGGGTTGGCTCTGCCTCCCAATCCTGAGGTCCCCGGTTGGATCCTCAGCCTGGTCAAGGGTTGAATATTTGGGCAACCTTCTTTCCTGCTAAAGGTCACTCAGCTTTCCATCTTTACGGGGTCGGTAAAATGAGTACCAGCATACATGGACTGCTTGGAAGCAGCTGCTAATTGCACCTATTTAAGCTTCCGGTCTGATCATTGTAAAGCACCTTTGAGTATTGATATGGAAAGGGTGCTATATAAATGCACCACTTTTAATTATTTTGCTTTACTTTTTACTGATTGTTTGTTTTCCAGGATGTTGGACGAACATTTTAAAGATCAAATGGATGAGATTGTTAGACTAAGCCCTCGGGGCCGACAGACAATGTTGTTTTCAGCAACAATGACAGACGAGGTACTAAATCTGGTTTTCTTAGTATTTTCACAGTTATAATTATTGGTTTTCGTTTCCTCCCTTTTCCAGGGCTCAAAAGAATGAAATTAACTTTTTTTTCCAAATAGCCAGATGGCCACCAGAAGCAAAAATTTGGTAACCTGAGCACAAGTTTTAGTATAAATATCTTAATAACTTCATTGTAGTGTTCGAATTAACTTTGTATCAGACATACCAAGATGACTTTAACCCCCTGAACTTAACTGTTTTTTGTCTTGTCACAAAAGGCTCAAAACCCTGGTTTTCAAAGAAGCATGAAAACCCATCAACTCTTCTCCTATTCGCAAATGAATACTAGTTATGAACCGTTTAATAAATAAACTAAGGAAAAACTATTTCCCGTTTCTTTTTGTGTCCGCATGTTGAGGTATGACAGCACCAACTTTCCCTAATTTTGAACTTGATTTTTGCATATTTAATTAGGTTAAACGTATGTTTTCGATTTTTCTTGATTTCCAGAAAGATTCGATAAGATTTTCGAAAATAGTTCCCAAAAAGTGTCATTCAGGCAAAGTATCAAGAATTTCTATCTTTGAAGCCGTGCAGCGGATTCTCTTTTTTTAGGGACAGTCGCTCTTAATAGTTTTGCATTTTTTTAGCTCGGAAGCATAAATCACGAGTTCAATAATCCAACGGCGATTCTTCATTTTTGTGTCGTAATTGAGACTATATCCGAATAGAAATGTCTAACGAGTGTGGGATGGGTGTATGCACTATGGCGGAAGTATGTCATGTAGAAACTTTTTATAATTAGGCGTCTTGTAATAAGATTTGCTCAACAGATTTGTTTTTGTGATTATTAGGCAGTATGAATTTTTTTTGACACAAACATGATTTGATAAACAAATTGTTTTGTACTTTTGAATGACATCTTATCTATCCTGAAAAAAAAAGATTTCAAAGAATATTTTCTTTGCTGCAAGAGAGCTGGACTGGTACTCGTCAAATCCCATGTTATTCTACTTTCCCAGTTTCAGTTTAGCTTTTGAGCAGACATTTTTGTTCTTGAAAAGCATACATGAGTGGTGTACAAACTACAGTCTGCACAAGTTTGTTTCTTCGCTAATGTCGATTAGTGAATGCAAACAATGTGATGACAAACGAGTCTGTTTTCAGGTTGAAGAGCTTGTCCAACTCTCTCTAAACCAACCAGTCAGACTGTTTGTGGATGCTAACACAGACGTGGCGTACAATCTGCGACAAGAGTTCGTCAGAATTCGACCAAACAGAGAAGATGACCGCATGGCAGTTGTAGTTGGTAAGAAATAAAATAACCATAGTAACTTCAGGCCATACCTTTTGAGTTGTTTTAGATGATGGATCCAAGGCAAAAGTTATAGTAAAATGTATGGGGCAGAACCCCGGTTTAGCGATATTCGGTTTAACGATATTCCAGATTTAACGGTCGGGGTTTTGTTCGCCGAGAGTAAAATCTTTCCTGGTCTAATGATAAAATAAACAGGACAGACCACGGGAAATGCTGGTTTTATAACAAAACAAACTTTAATTAATAAACATCAATGCTTCTATCAACAATCATTGTTCTTGCTTACGCTCCGGCAGCCATGAATGCTGATTGATGTGTTTTAAACCGCTTTAGATCATTGTTTATCTGCCTTTTAACATAGAGTAAAAATGCGTACGTCGCCTTTTTCCCGGTATAACGATATTTTTAGAAATTTTCCCTCAATGTCGTTATACCGGGAATCTCGGTATAACGATATCCCGGTTTAACGATATAATTTTGACGTCCTCTTGGCATATCGTTAAACCGGGATTCCACTGTGCTTTATTGTGGCTATTGTTATTGCAGAAATAAAATAGTAAGTTGCAGACAACTAGAGTTTGTCGCTTGTAAAATCCACACACCAAAGACGATGGCAACCACACATTTTATAAGAATGCCCTGCAAATCCAAATCAGTGTATTGGCGCCTTTATTAAGGCTGCGGTCCTTGTACTGTACGAACGTTTTGTGTATGGTAGGTTGAATATTTTTTCAGGTCAGTAACATAGGTTGAGTCCAATGGACTGTGCTTATATTCTGAGAACAGAAAAGGGGTTTACCACAAAACATAAAAAAGTGTTCTTATTGATAGTATGTAATGGCCGTTACTTGAAACTTAGCTTCCAAACTAGTTTATCTTAATTCTTTCCCCATTCAATACTGACTCTCGTTCCTGTACCAAAGCAGTCCTTATGCCGGTAGTGTACTTTAAAACGAGTACAAATTATTAGTAGTATTTCTATCAATTGCGGAAGCCATTTGTAAATCCTGACAGTTCTCATTTTCTTCTCTTTTCTCAGCGCTATGCTGCAGGACCTTTACAGACCACTGTTTGGTATTTCTTAAGACAAAAAAACTCGCTCACAGATTGAGAATCGTCCTAGGCCTTCTGGGATTGAATGTGGAGGAACTTCATGGAAACTTGACGCAACTTCAGGTTTGAACTCGTTTCCTTGTAAATGTTGCTGTTAGTTGTCAGCTCGTATTCTCTGAAATATGTATTTAACTTTCTGGTCGTGCATTTTGGTGCTTTGATCGAGTCAATGCAATATATTATTGATCGATTTTTATAATTTTTTTGCAGTATTAAAATGTACCGTGAGAAAAGCGAGTTTAGTTTTGAGTGTCTTAAAGTGTGTATCACTATTCAGGAACTAAGTCTGTTAGAAAGGTTTTTGAAAAAAAAGTCATTTGTTTCATTAAAAAAAACTCTTTGGATTGCTGAGTTGTGACGTGAAAGTCGGAGTTCCAAGGGTAAAATTACAAACAATTATTTCTTGAAATATCTGATCAATGATGCTGAAACACAAACTCAAACTCATGTTATAAAGGTAACATTGGAGGGAGTGGTCTAAGGATTTTGTCAAAGAAATTTGTGATTTGTACTAGTGAACACTTGTGTTTGCATGCTCTTCACATCACCATCCACTGTCCAGGAAGAAGTGATGGGGTAGTGTTTGATTAGTAAGGGTGACATAAGACATGACTACTATAGTGCGAGCTTGGCTCAGTTCGTCCACCAACAGGGACATTACACCTCTTCGGCCTTGCTGAGGGTTGAACGTTTGTCATTATCATCATCATCATCATCATCATCATCATCATTATAATGATCATTATCAATATTGTTTTCATCATCTTTATCATTATCAATGTCATTATCTTTATCATTATCAATGTCATTGTAATTATCATTTACATCATCATTATCATTATCTTTATCATTTTCAATGTCACTATCTTTATCTTTATCATCGTCATTATCATTCTCGTTTACATCATCATTATCATTTTCTCTATCATTATCAATGTCATTATCTTTATCTTTATCATTGTCATTATCATTTACATCATCATTATCATTATCTTTATCATTATCATTGTCATTATTATTATCTTATCATTATCAATGTTGTTATCTTTATCTTTATCATTGTCATTGTCATTATCTTTACATCATCATAATCTTTATCTTTATCTTTATTTTTGTCATTATCATTTACATCATCATTATCTTTATCTTGATCATTATCATTGTTATTATCTTTATCATTATCATTGTCATTATTATCATTATCATTTACATTATCATTATCTTTATCATCGTCATTTTCATTTACATCATCATTATCTTTATCATTATCATTGTTATTAGTATTATCTTTATCATTGTCAATGTCGTTATCTTTATCATTATCATTATCATAACCGTCTTCATTGCCATCATCAGTATCACTATTACTATTGCTGATATTATTATCATCATCATGTTATTATTATTGTTATTATTATTATTATTATTATTATTATTATTATTATTATTATTATTAGATGCTTGAACAAAATCGGCTATACTGCTCGCTAAGTAATTTTTTTTGCACTATTTAATGCTTTCCCGTTGTGCCAATTGCTAAAACGTTAACGGTTGGTTATTGGGTAACTGAGTTTTTATCTGCAACCTGACAGAGATTAGAATCACTAGAAAAATTCAAAGAGGCGAAAGTTGACATCTTGGTAGCTACAGACTTAGCATCGCGTGGATTGGATATCAGTGGCGTTAAAACTGTAAGTAAGCGTGATGTTAATGGATTTAATAGAGAATAGCTGCCTTTTTATATAGCTTTTTTAAAAAAACTGAGGCAAAAAAGACAAAATTATGTTTTTTTTTTCTCACTACCATCAAATTGTTTAACTTTTTGAAAATAGAAACGTTAAGTTTTTTCGTTTTGAGAAACTATACTACAGCAAAAATGACCAACTTAAGTCGATTTCTCGTTTCTTGTACGGATCTTTAGGCAAGGCACACGGCAGGCTAAAGCAAAATCTAAGAGCTAAACTTTGTCCATCGTTTTGAATAAAAGACATAAGAGCTTATGCAACTTCTTTGATGTGTACGCAGAAAACTCGGAATATTGAAAACATTCTCCCCACCACTAACGTCATACACAACCGCTGACACGGTTTTGGCCCCCGCGATGTTTACAAGAAAATTCGTGAAAATCCAACTATCATCCGGTGTTTCATGCCACAGACAAAAGAAAAGAAAAAAGGAACTTAATAATCACACTTAACAGATTCTCTTGTTCATTCTACTCGCCAGGTAATAAACCATAGCATGCCGTCCACGCTGAAATCCTACGTGCATAGAGTTGGCAGGACGGCCAGGGCGGGAAAAAGCGGAAGGTAAAAACATATTATGGTCACGAAAGAAGTAGTATTCAGAAATAGAACCTTTCCGTACCATTTAGCTAAGATTTGAAGGGATAGATTCACCTGGACTTCGGATTCCTACGTGAAAATGTTTACGTAAAACACCACCAAGCCTCGCTTTCGAATCACAAACGTGAAAATATGTCGTAAATCAAATCGGAAAGCGCCAACAAACGAAAAGAATTCCTTCGTGAACACGGTTTGCACTTGCAAAATGCTCACAGTCACACTTATTTCTCGAATGCGAAGCTAGGGGTGAAATTGACTTGTTTGACGTCAACTTGCATAAGGCCTATTGGAGACCTTGGTTGATCTTAATCAAACGTATAAGATCACATAATTTGACAACATTTAATAATGCTGTAAAATTATCATTTTTCATTTTAAAAATAAAAGGGATATAACGCGCATTCTGATTGGCCGTGGTGACGCACTTTAAATAATGAATAGAGTGCATCTGCATACGTCATCGCGGGATTTATCGCCTGTTTGTGTGGCTTATTTTATGAAAGAAATAAAAAACTCGCTTGCTTGCTCTGTTCAGTGATAGAAACACTTTGTGAATTTTTAGTTCACTCAAGAAGTGCGAGAAAAACTCGCCTAAGGCTCGTTTCTCTCTGAGCACTTCTTTCGGGAACTAAAAAATTCTTGCGTGTTTCTATCACTGAACAGAGCGCACTCGATTTTTATTTCTATATTATAAGTAAAGATGGGCTGAATTTCAAGCATTTCCAAAAAAAACTGGATAGTTGACAGTACAGACTTTTCATTGCTCAGTTGACCCTTTTCGTTTTCAAGATACCACTTATAGAATTATACCGTTGGTGCACGTGTGCAGTTTTAGTCTCTGAGGTAAAATACTCACAAATTCAAGCGAGAAAAGGTGTTATTAAAAAGTGTAAAATTTCTAGTTCCTCCACGCTGGAATTTATAAATGCTTCTCTTCAGTTCGAGACTATGGCTGTGCACGTGAGCCGACGGCCATTCTCTTACCAGTGGTACCTTGAACACGGCAAGGGTCTGTTGGCGTGAAAAACGTTAGTGTTTCTATTGCCGTTTTACTCGCTTCCAATGCAAACATGGGGCCAAATTTGTTAAAGAATGCTTTGAAATTTTATGATCTGACGACATATGTATTTTAAAATGAAAAAGCTGTTAACCAAGAACGTCGACGACGGGAGGCATCTCTATGTTGCTGTGATCCTTAAAGCCCCTATCAAGCTTATTTTTTTTACTTTTTTTGATTAAAACTCTTGTCATCTGTGAACTCAAAATTCGAACATTCAAAGAAAATTTCCACGTCTAAGTATGCTTGTTAACCAAAAAAAGATTGGAATGAAAATTTTGACCGAGTAAGCCGGGGACTGGTAACCTGTGACGTAGCAGCAGTGAGTTGTGTGGTTTTTGTTTAAAAAAATTCATTTCTGTTAAAAAATGTCGTAAAATCTTTATTTCAAACAATTTCAAGGGAATATTTCATTGATTAAAGTTATAACAATGTGACTGTTGTAGCCAGAATTGAATTTTTTGAGAAAAAAAAGATTGTCTCTGCTTTATGCCTCATGCTACGTCATATGCCTCCAGCTACGTCATCATTGCACGTTTCAAGTCTAAAAAATGTAACAGGAACAGCGAGAAAAGGTTTTATTTTCAAAAATTACTATTTTTAAAGGGTTCTACTTTTCATCTGGAACTTAAAAAAATAAGCTTGATAGGGACTTTAATACGGCCCCCTAATAGGCGGCCAGGTTTAAAGATTGGTGGCTCATTTAAGATAACAAGCGTTTTAGGTGTGGCACAAATAGAAGCAGCTTCTAATAACCTTTATGTTTTCAGGTCTGTCTCACTCGTTGGCGAACAGGAGAGAAAATTGCTCAAGGAGATCGTAAAACAAGCCCGAACCCCAGTAAAGAGTAGAGTGATCTCCCCCGGTGAGTGAAACCGCTGACCGCACCCTTTCTTATGCTTATGCATGCGCAGACAGGTCAGACTTCAGACTTCTTTATCGGGACTGGAAACAAGGATGAAGGTGTCGATGGACTGAACGTAGCTGCATATGTTGATTGATGTTGAAGCAGTTCATATCCCACCAATCTCGTACATTATCAGTTGGTGATTAACATTAATAAATGTTATAGTTCCGAGCGTTGTAGAAATACCTCATTGGGCCAACGAATTTTCTAAGAAAAAAAAATTTGGAATTCTCTCTGAAGTTTTTTCTTCTGATGAATTTTATGAGAGAAAAAAACTTCTGAATTTTCTCAGAAGAAAAAACTTCTCCAAACGGAAGTCAAACCCACGACCCTCTGGTTATTGTCCAGACGCTCTATCCACTGAGCTACAGAAACTCGCAGGGAGAACAGGTCACTTTAAGTGCCTATGAAGTGAAAATTTTTGTTACTTCCGTGGCTAGACCTTGCTAAACGAGGAATAGCGGTGAAATATTTTATGGTTCTTGAAATATTAACATTTGAGGTTCTCAACTGATGACGTAGTGCGGAGTTCCAACAAGTTTGCATTTTATTTTAACCTGCTGCTAATCCATAATCTTTGGATAAATTTGAGTCAAACCTGCACTGACAGTCTGTCTACCTCGAGATACGTAAGCAGCCCAAGTTTGGCTTGAATTCATCCAAAGGTAATGGATTGGCAGCAGAATTTTGAAAAATGCAAATTTATTGGAACCCCACCCTACGTCATCAGTTGAGAACTTTAAATGTTAATATTTCAAGAACCATAAAAGATTTTGAAAAAAAGATTTCACCGCTATTCCTCATTTAGCAAGGTCTAGCCACGGAAGTAACAAAAATTTTCACTTCATAAGCACTTTAACTTGGTCATCGGGTTCATGTCCTGCTAACTAGAGTTAATATTTTCATATGGTGAATTAAGAACAATTCTTTCCCATTTTTTATTCAATCTGATAAACTTTCGCACCACCCCGATGAATTACTTCTAAGTTCTAACCCTGGAAAGGATATTGGCAAACGCGGAGAAGAGAAAAAAATTTCCTCCTCTCTTTATTTATATTTTTTATTATAAGCTACGCACTTTCCAGTGGTTAATGATTAAGTTAGTTTTTTTAAATTTTAAATTTTCTTTTGAAATATCGTGGTGGGAGTTGGAATCAACAGCCGTCACAACTCATCTATATAGACATTCCGCCGACTGATGAGACTGAACTTTAGCTGGAAAGCTAGCTGTTGGGGCAGAGAGACAGACAGATAGACAAACAGACAGACAGACAGATAGACAAACAAACAGACAGATAGACAAACAAACAGACAGCGAGACAAACAATGAGACAGAAAAACAGACAGACAGACAGACAGACAGACAGTGAGACAGACAGACAAACAAACAGACAGCGAGACAAACAATGAGACAGATGGTGAGACAGACAGATAGACGGACAGACAGACAGTGAGAAAAATAGAGCTAGCTGTTTGGATGGACAGACAGACAGAACGATTTATAACTATTCCGCCGAATGGGCTTGAGCTTTATGTTGGGATGGGCAAACAGACAGACAGAAAAGACAGACAGACCGATCAACAGATGTTCGATCAGATAGACACACATACTGAGAAGTCAGGACGTGAGCCATTTTGTTTGCACTTATAACTGTTCATCATGGCGTTTGTCTTATGTAGCTGCTGTTGTACTTTTTTTGCAGAGGTTATAGAAAAGTACAGAGAAAAGATCGATTCATTGAATAAAGATATCGAAAAGCTGCTGAAACAAGAGTATGAAGAGAAAATGGTAAACCTTGATTATTGTAATGATAAATACTCGGACCATTTTGAAACCCTGAGCAAACAACTGTGTGAAGTTCTTTTAAGATTAAAATGGGGCGCTAAAACTTCACCCGTCTTGTTCCAGTCAATTCCGGTTTTCGTAGTGTTAAGCGGATGAGAGTCTTTGATCCTCCCCTGGACAGAACTGGTACTCATTTATACAGCTGAGACAAGAGCAGTAAAGTGTCTTGCTCAAGGACACAGTTGGATGTAATTGTAAATGAAGTCAATGATTTTAGGCTTGAAAACCGGTTAGAACAAAGATAATATTATACGATAATGTATAATATTATTATACAGTATAAACACATACGTGTAATTTACCTTTCGACACACTTATCCGAAAAAAATCGATATTACCCCGAGCTTAAGTAAATGTAAGTTCCTGACTGTAACATACTAAAAGTAAGTTAGGTTATTTTTGATAAATAGGTTGTTTAAATTTTAGTAGCAGGTTAAGAGCTTTCGAGCTCTATCCTGAGCCCTTTGTCAATGTGAAGTAGAGTTTACTTGAACGTAGGTATATAGTTGTTAAAGAACTATTGAATGCGTCGGCGAGTGGACATAAAATTGTAGTATTATGTGATAAATAAGTTATTGTCGCCGTGAAATGACAGGAGTTTACTTGGCCTCGATATGCTTTTTAGGACATAATAGCCTTCGTCAAACGCTTCATGTTTTCTGTGTTCCTTAAAGGTGAGAGTTTCAGAAATGGAGATGAACAAGGCGCGAAATATGATTGAGCACGAGGAAGAGATCTTCTCTCGTCCGGCAAGAGTTTGGTTCCAGAACAAAGCAGAACAGAAGCGCAAAACGGGTAAGATACCATAGCTATTTCAAAGTTGATTTCAGGTGAAAGTGAATATTGTTCTTTTCGAAAAAACTTACTGATTATTGACATTTCCTGGTTTGAAGAGCAGCAAGTCTTTTACAGGGCTCGAAGTTAAAAAAAAATTGTTAGGTCGCTTTTTGGCGACCAACTGGAGAAATATATTGTCGCCAGATGCAAATTCTAAGTCGCCAGTTTGTATAATCAAAATAATGTTCGGGTTCCTCTTTTTGAAAATGTCTGATATCGTTCAGCATGGCGTGGGACACACTCGTACAATTTAAATACGAAAAAACGAAAACAAAAAAATGCATACTTCTACAAAACTATCTTGCCAAGCAAAGACATCCTCTGGAAGCTGTGGCGTGACGATTTCAGAAGCAGACGA
>JAOBAT010005594.1:0-10657 GCA_026413305.1 Hydrozoanthus tunicans
TATTTGGTGAACTCCGAATATGAGCTGATAACCGAAATTGAATGAACCAATCAGAACGCGCGAATCGCAATATTCGATATTGAAAATTTAATAAATGCTAATATAAAATCATTGAGATTTCATTGTTACATACCTTTTCCGGTACCAGACAAAGCCAATCAGTAAGACGATTATGATTATTATCGGAATAACAACACCAATAGCGACCTTTGTAGCTTTTTCTGACCCACGCTTGTTTTGTGATGGGGAAGCAGCTTCTTTGGTTGGCTTTGAGTTGACAAAGGCTACGCTGAAGCCGAGGGACTTCTCAAGATCTCGAGCAACAGCCACAGTAATGGTTGCAAGGAGACTGCCCTTCATCATCTGGCGAGAGCTATCCCCAGCTATGGTCACAGCAAACATCACCTCAATCAATGTGTTGTTTTTTATTCCTCTTGGATATCCAGGAAAGATGAAGACATTGCTGGCATTGAACACGGTGCTAGAAACAGACCGGCGCACTTTTACAGAGTGACTGTGAAAAGATGAGAAGGTTTCAAAACGTTCCAAAAAGTACAAAACCGTATCGGGTATGATGATCTATATCCAACTAACAACTTCTCAAAACTACCTGACACTTTACTTTACAGGTTTTGCTCCATCTGACTTACGATTTTTTTATATCTGGCAAGGGCTTTCAAGAGAAGAACATGTAAACCTGACAAATTTTCTTTGATAAGGAAGTTAAACCATAGGCCCAGTCTCTTAATCTCCTATCGGGGAACTTAAAAGAACCCAGAACACTTGTCGAAAAAGAGTTGGGTGATCCCGGTGTCGTGGTCTGTTTACTACTAACTGAGGGCCGAACTTTTAGTGAATATAATTGTATAATTAATTATAGCGGACTATCTAAGACCCTCAATACCTAAGTCAACTATACATCTTTGTTAAGCGCCTTTGATCATATGCATATGGAAAAGGCGCTATATAAATGCTAAATGCAAGGCAAACTCTTACCTTAGCGTAATATCATACTACAAGATGTTTGAAAAGAAAGGAATATTTGGCCCGTTTAAATTGTCGTGCTACAATCGTGCTAAGCTTGCAGTTAAACATGGCGTCTGAAACTGAAACCTCAACAACCTAGAGCTAAAGTTGCATATCATGGGTCATCTTGTCGTACTACTTAATATTGGCGCGATGTGGTTTCAAAAGCCGTGCCGCTAAAGGCGTGTTTAGTAATTTCTGGCGAGCACAGCAGTTGAGAGGGCCTAACTAACATGAATGTATCAATGATTTGAAGAGGATTTGCCGTGATGAGATTGTATTAAAGGGGAAATGTCTCTCTATGGGGGTCTAAGTTCTAGTTAACTTCAAAAATGTTCGATCACTGAAACAAACACTTGTAAGCGTGGGTCAGTTCGTGTGGACTACAGATTAACGTCCGTGAGAAAGATTTGCAGTTAATTAGTTTAAATGTTAACTCACTTCTGAGTTTTTCAACGATTTTATACAATGTTCAGAATGAATCAAAAGAGGTTTTAGTTGAGGATATTTTGCAATAGGTTTTCCAAGTCATGTATCGATTGAATTCGCGCGCTTTTGTAGTTATGGCGCGTGAACGCGATCGTTTGTTTTTAATTCTTTCGTTCAGCTCATCGTGAAATCAATGATCGTAATGTTTCGCTACAATTAATTATAATAGAGGAGGTGACCTGTATATTTTTGTTGGTTGATTGCTTCTATTACGAAGCCCATCGTGACGAGATTCGACGTTATTTCAAACGCTTAGAAAAACAATAAAATATATAATGACAAAAATGATCGATAGCGAAGAGGTTTTAAAATGTTGCTGTTGTCGGGTCAGTTGTTCAAAAGCCGATTAACTTTAAACCAGAATTAACTCTTAACAAAACCTGTTGGTTGTCATGGTAACTGACCTTGTATTAAAGCTAATCGGCTTTTGAACAACTGGGCCTAGCTTAATACGACAAATATAACTTAAGGATGGATAAAATGCAGTCCAGTTTACCACTTTACGACCATCCAAAACCAATTTATCTCTCACTAGAACCTAGTCTCCTGAGTCAGGACATTGCTCCTCCATGCAGTGAGCCAATCACGTGGAAAAACATCACTTACTCCCTGTCGTCATTACATTTCTTTTCCTTGCAATATTTTGTTATTCCTTCTGCAACTGTTTTACGGAACTTGCTTTCATAGAACTGTTGAAATAAGAGACGACAAGAATACAACGGGGGAACTCGCATAAACAGTTCAATTAAGTGTTCAAGGATTAAATGAATTCTTAAACATAATTCAATAAAAAAAGCACAATTGTGTTCAAGGATTACACGCTCTTTTAAAATAAGAACCAGTAAATTTTTCCGAGGCTCAAGTTGTTCTTAAATTGTTCTTATTTTTAAGTGTGGTTTAAGTAGCGGTCCGAGTAAGAACTAGGCAGGTCAACGGCAATGGAGTACAAAAAGGTGCTAATTGCAATATTGTTAAACTGTTGATCTGATTGGTTAAGCTTTAAAAATTGACCGTATCTTCATGAGTGAGCTCATGTACTTATTTCCAGTACGCTCATTCAATTCTTATTTAAAACGTTTCTATTTTTGAATTTAAGAAAAATTCCATGTGGGGAACATTGAAAGTTAAAAAGTTTTCTTTGCTTTTGTCCTTGAGTTCTATGATTGGCTAAATTATTTTAGCACAAAAGAAACGTTGCTTTAAAATAGAGTTTTACTGCTTTTTACTTTAAAACTATGTTGTACACTGGTTGATGTATTTTCAGTATGAAAATGCAAACATTCTGGTTTGGGAAAAGCGAAATGCTGCAGAACAATGGGAGGTTGCCTAGTTCTTACACGGACCATTGCTTAAATCGAACAAAAACTAAGCCTAAGGTATTGCATGCAATACATGTATTGGAAAACAAATTGTAAGGACTAACTTCGGGGCAAGTATATACACGTGTACGGCGAATAACTTGAAGCAATGACTGATTAAAAGGGAGAAACTGCAAACCATTTCTGTATTGCTATAAGTTAAATGTCAAAGCTCGGTAAAGTTTCAAAATAATTATCGAGCCCGAGCCTCAGCTCGTTCTTAAATTGTTCTTAAATTTCGGTCAGTCTGAGCCTCGTTGTTCTTATAAAGTTGTTCTAGTTTAAAAAAAGCGTGTAAATGAAATTCTTAAAACAAACTGATCAAACTAAATTTCATCCTTAATTTGTGTGCAATCTCAGAATCTTATAAAGTTTGCTTTTAAAAAGAGCATTAATACGTTTTGACGCCTCCTCCCCCCTTTTATTTTATCGACTTCGTTGTTAATAATTTGCACTGACCTTTCTTATATTTCCTTTAAAAGTTACCGTGACGTTGTTGTTCCCTACAAAGACATTGCAACGTAAGTAATACAAAAACATTTAGCGTTTTGCCGGTCAACTTCAAAATTCAGAAATTATAGGATTGAACCTGGTCTTTTCTACTTTTTTGTAGTACTTGATTATCAAAACTGCAGCAATATTGAATTTGTTGTTTTAGTTTTTCGACAGAATGAATTTTCTTACGTTAACTTAAAGGATTTTATTCCTTTAAAGATAGGACTTAAAAGTCTTACAATAGATGATGTTTAACTAGTATACAAAAGATTCGTGGTAAAAAGAAATGCAAGGAACGTTTTGTTCTTCTTTTTAAAGAAGTTTCGTCGAAACTCCACGGAAAATTTGTACCTTTTCGGCGAAGTTATCACAACTCCAAAGATTCGAAAGCTCTTTAGAGCACAACACGTGTATCGTCGAAACTTCGCGTGTTTAATGCTAGCGTTTCCTTTTACCGCTATAGTCTATTATGTTTCGTTAAGTTCCCTCTGATTGAAACAGAATCAACAAAAACTTATGATTCTGAAGTAATTAGTTATTCTATTCATATGTTGCGTTAACTGACAATTTACACATGAATATTCAGTTTATTTCATGTCACACCTCTTCGGAGGTTGAGTTACAACTGAAGGTGACGAGCGCCTGGCTTAGTCGTGTGTATACGGAAAATACAAGTGACGCGTGGCATAATCCACGGTATCCCACGAGAAAGCAGCAATACTTAACTAACTTATCCAATGTCTTGAAAAATACAAAAAATTCATAAAATATTAATGGTATGCTAGCTGTGAGCAAGCGCTCCTATGAAAAAGGCTCAACAAATGGAAATCTGATTCAAAATAGCGGCCATGATTGCTGCAAAAACTACAGTCAGAAAAAAGCCCACTGCGTAACAACGTTTTGGCGCCATTTTTGACGCGCGCACAAATTTCCCGCCGTTTCTGAATTTTATTGGTGCGTGCATGCAGCAAGTCATGACGGGAAGGTTGAGTGGAATACTGCCCGTTGCATACCGCAGAATATGCAACGGCAACCCTGGTTTTGATTGGCTGTATTTTTCAAGGCATGGGATAAAATGCAATACAAGAACAACGGTTTACCGATATAGGATCGAACAGCTTGACAATTCTTTCCGATGAAACCTTCTTTACACGAACACCGGAACTCGTTGTTTGTTTGTTTACATCTTCCTCCGTTTTCACATTTATGCCAGCACCATGGAAAATTAAAAGTCGTTGGACCTTTGGTGGAAGCTGAAAAAAAATTCCATCAGAACTTCGCTTCGGTTTAGCTTCTATTTATCAGAGAAGAGAGTGCGATTGATTATTTCCAGAATCCAAGAGAGCACACACATGGAAGAAAAACACATCTCAGGCAATACTGACTGTTTGATTGCTTACTCCTCTGATGAAAACATTGGATTATATCAAAAGAAAAGACCATATGAACACGATTTTTGCCCAGATGTATTCGAGAAATGAGCGCTAAGTGCACTTTTTGCTCTTTATCTGCTGACCAAAACAAAAGAATAAAACAGCATAACCGATTTGACAAACAAAGTAAATTATCTGTGATGAGCCTTCCTGACTGGATGCTACTGCTTTTCCAAACATAAACCTGTACAAACTTTGATGAGATTTCCAATTTTGGCGGGCTTCGTTTTTTCAGCTTAAGAAACTTCAAAGCATGGGCGGTGGAACCGGTGCGGCCGGAGGGGGGGGGGGGGGAGGAGAGGAGCAGCCCCTCTCCCCAAATAATTTCTGGCTAACAACAACAACCTTTAGGAAAGGAATCTCAGGTTTTATAACGAGCTATTACAATTTCCGCACTGTTCCCTGACCCCACCCCCATCAATGAAAAAAAAAATTGCTTTTCATTTCGGTTTAAGGTTACCGCGGTAATTAAACTTTGCTTTCTGTTCAGGTAAACTCTTTTTTTCCTCCGCTTGTTTCAAATCTTTTGCTACCGTGCGTTTTGGTTCTCTTTTGTAAAAAACAATGACTTTTTCACGCCTTACCAGTTGTAGTAACAACAGCTCGACAAAACTTTCCGCTGAAGCCCTCTTTACACACGCACTGAAATCCACTGCTTGTTCGCTCACACCTTCCTCCATTTTCACAATTGTGCAGGCACCATGGGGTACTTACGGTCATCGGACCTATGGTAGAAGCTGAAAAGGAGATTGGCATAAGAAATTTATTTCGGCTAGCCCTCTTAGTTGTTTCATGAGGGCGAGTAAGAACTGATTTGCGAGAGAATCCCAGAGGAGATCAGCATCAGATTGAAAAAAAGACATCTAGGGCAATACTGATTGCTTGATTGCAAATTAAGTACTATTTCAACTTAAAAAATTGCAGAGCTTGACCATGGTAAAATGCCTAGGATAATCAGCTCACAGACAAAGCTACTGGAAGTTACTAATTTGAGAGCACACTTTGTCTCTTCTGACTAAAACAAAGAATATAGAACAACATGTTTGAAAAGCAAAGGATGTCGGTTGTTTTATAAAGATTGGTGTGTAACGAGCTTTTTTGGATGCATCTGTTCTTTCAAAACAAATGTCACACAAATAAATTTTGATGAAAGTCACAGTTTTGGCGGGCTTTGTTCTTTCAGCCAAAGAAGTTATAAAGAGAAGAATTCGAAAAACATTGTTCTTTCGTTTTCAACTGAGGTTCACACGGTAAACTTTATTTTTTATTCAGGAAAGTTATCTTTCCTTCTGTCTTTGCTATTATTTTGTCACAGAACGAACAGAAAAGGACTTTACACGTCTTACCAGTTGTAGTAACAACAGCTTGACAAAGCCTTCCGCTGAAGCCCTCTTTGCACAAGCACCTGAAACCACTTTTTGTTTGCTCACACCTTCCTCCGTTTTCACAGTTAAGCGGGCAGCGAGGGGGATTTGTTGTTGTTGGAGGTTCGGTATAAACTGGAAAAAAATAAACATAAAATTTTATTATAATATTCCAAGGAGGATTGCTTGACACCAAAAACAACCAACAAAATAAAGCAATATCAATAAGCTTAACAAAGCAAAAAACTACAGAGAAGTGATGATTTGATTGACTGAGCAAAGTTTTTTAAGTCTTCATCGCAGCCGCTAACCAAAACAAAATAAGTTAACTTGAACTTGATCTTTATTTATGCCACTTAACATTCTACACAATAAATACAATACAAAATCACTATTGGTAATATAAATGGCAAGAAAGCCCATTAGAAACTACACGAGTTTATTCAACTATGGGTATTCTCAACTATGTTTTAGTATTTAAGTAATGTCATGACATACCCTAATGACTAAGTTATAGTTACATAAAAAAGAAGAGAGGAAAAGAAGAAAATGCACACAAAACAACAACAAAAGGAGCTCGTGAACAAAAAAGTTCTTAGGAAAAAATATTAAGAAAGTAGATATCCTTCAAGCTTTTCACAAAATGAACCAAACCTGGTTTCGTTACAAATATTAAGAAGAAGAGAATTAAAACATTTTGGGCCTTGAAAGTACAGAATGACAGATTCCACGCTTTATAAAAGCTTGTTTAGACTCAGACTATTCACCTATTCATGATCCGGCATGAAGCAATTACAAGACAAACCTACTCAAAGCTTGGTAAAAACACTGTTCTGTAAAACGTTGTAGTGATTTGAGAGTTCGTAGGCACTAGCGATACAAGGACAATCTCCTTGTGTGTTGTTATTACAAGCTTAACCGTAAGATAACAATTTCCTCAAATGTGCAAATGGTGCACATTTTGCACTAGCTAAAGGGTAGCAAAGGGTTTATGCGTGACGCGTGATCAGATCAAAAATTGGTGCGTGACGCGTGAAAGCAGCAAAAGAAAAAACATGATTCGTGACTATTTGAATGCATCTGATGCGTGATTCGTCTCCTTGTTTTGCGGGATACATGAATTATTTGTATCATTTCGTGAAAATCCCATTTTTTTCTGAGGTTTTCCAAACTTTTGGCACCGTCTGGGTCCGTCTTATTATGCGAGAAGCGAAGTGACATGACAGATATTGAAATGTCGCTCACTGCTGTCTGCTACTTCCGTTCCGGTGACTTCTGGTCACACACTGTGCATGTGAAGTACTCTGGGTACCAGACCACAAAAGGTCAACTCTTGAGTCCAAGTGACGCGTGAATTTTTATAAAATTTGTTTGTGAAACGGGATCATCACCCCCCTTTGCTACCCTCTAGCTAATCTGCAAAATTGTAATCAGAGTGTTAAACCGGACAGTTTGCTTTAATTGGTCAGCTTTTCAAGTACTTTAAAGTGCCACTGAAGCAAAACCTACAAACTAATTTAAACTATCTAAAATTGAAGTTTGACCTGTATAATTTCCGCTTGGACACTTTTAATCGATTTAAAAGGTAAATTTTGCGGAGAATTAAGGGGAAAAAAAGGTCTATTTTAGCACTAAAGCTGCGAAAACTTTTTAAGCTCATTAGATATGTGTGATGTCACATGACTTGAAAGCCTGGAGATCGATCTCACTTTCCTGGTCAAATTTATACCGGATCATTGCGAAGTTTGCATGGCTGGTGGCCCGGTGTTTGAGCAAAAAACTCATTAGTTCGCTGTAAAGGTTAGTATAGAGTAGTTTGGAATCCTTTCAAACCATTTGACGTTATAAATCATCGCCGTATGTTTTGAAGTTTCTTTCAAGGACTAAAAATGGTCAGATAAGCACTTTTACCCATTTACAGTTGAATAGAAGTGTGGGAAAGCCCTTAGAGCTTCACAAGTACCAATGACAAAACGTTTCAGTAGCATTTTTAGGTAAGTCCACCAATGACAACCTTGATTGCAACCACTATCAACCACAACTTATCCTTCAAACAGGGGCCTTTTTCGAAAATGACGAACTTGTAACTTTAAGGAAAGTCACTCTTTAAAGAGACTACGTTTTGTATGTCAATTTCCAATTGATGGCATATAAGTATCCTTAATCAAATGTGAAACTAGCTAGGGGAGTGAGGACTGATTTACAGAACAAAGAATCTGGCCTTTCTTATTCGCTAAGAGGTTAAGACTCTAAGTCAGAAACTATTTCTGCTTTTACACAAGTTCAGTAACCTTTTAAGCAGAAATTTTTGATTCACAAGTTGAAAGCTCAGAAAAAAATCTTGGTCATGTGCACTGACGAGAATCGAATCCACAACCCTCTGATTACTGGTCAGATGCTCTACCCACTGAGCTACAGAGACTCACATGGGGAGCCGAGTCACTGGTCAAGTTCTTGTCTATTCCCGCTTGACATACGTCCCGCAAACTGCTCGCTCGGCATTTCCAATAGTACGTTGATATTTGCTTCTGTTATCAAATTTCTTCTTCAACTAATTATCCAAGATTCAGACTACCATTTGATTCAGTAACCTTTCATAGGTAAGAGTTAGCTAGCTGACCAAGACTTGTCAGTAGCCATTGATGTTAGGTTTCTAATCTATGCCAGTATTTTTGTAAACATAAAAATTCTTCAGACAAGAATTACCTTCTGAGAGGCATTTGATTCTTACAGGTACATATGAGCTGTAACGAGAAGTCGAACAAGGAATGGTTCTCCAATTCAGGCGGCACTGTGATAAGGATGCTTCGTTACCTCTACAATAGAATAATGACGTCCAAGAAAATCGTATTCGAGAACTGTTTCGAGGTCTTGTTGAAACAATGAGACCATTTCTGTACCCAAGTTGACGGCAAACGATTCTCAAAGGAAACCTATGTAAAGAAAACCGAGTGACACATAAAGGTGCCCAGATCCCCGCATACTTTACTTCTATACGATCTTCATGTAGTGGAGAAGCTCTCACCATAACATCTGGAAACGAATAGGAATAAAACTTTTTACCATACGCCTCAGCAATTTTAAGTTAATGGATACAAAAGAATGGCATTTCCCGAAAGCAACCTCTTCTTGGCACCCTTTTTTCTAGCATTTGCAATTGAATCAAGCATTTGGTGCAAACTTGTCGAGTACAACTATTGAAGTTGATGGAAAACAACACTCAAACGTTTATGTACGTAATTACACCTACGTAAAAATCTTCTCCAACTCCTAACCTAGATAATTTTAAGTAAGCATCGTTACTATTTTGTTACTTGCCTGTCCTATTGAAGCCTTTTGGTCTGCAGAACACCCGGACGTCTTTGGAATGGGCGCACACACGTCTTAGTCTTCCCCAGCCTCTATGAGGACACTGATCAAGGCGCCGTTCCCAGCCCTGACAATGTACTCCGTCCATCCATATAGGACCAATTCCGTTGCCAAATACTCTGTTTAGATGAAAAAAAAGTGGAGGCCCGTACCCGAGCTGCTTGCACACAACTCTAGCGTCCTTCCAGTCCCAATTATTAGCGCACACTGTACCCCACTGACCCTGAAAATCATCATAAAGTGGCAATTACAATGATGAAAAGATGACAAAACTTTAGATGTGACAATGAGCTTCAAAATTTTTACTGAAGAAGCTCATTAAAGATGACATTTGTTAACTGAAAAGTTTTGATAAAGATGAGATTAACTGAAACTATGATCAAAAATGAATTTAGTAACAGCATCCGATACACTATCTCGGCTACGCGTACGCACTTTGATTGATCCATAAATAGTAGATGTGACACAATATTTACTTCTAAATAGTAATTATGACACGGAAATAAGAAATGGGGGAAGAAAGTTGTCCTTTGTGTTTGTTTTTGATCGAAATTTTGAAAAAATTGCAGAAATATAGCAATACCTCAAAACAACGGAAGGCGGTTGGTTTAAATGTAGTTTCGTCACATCCAATGTGTTTAATCAATAAAAGTAATTTTTACATTTTTTTCTTTAAAGAAAAATTGCCATAGGTCAATTGCCTCTCTGGTGTTACTCAAACACCAGAAGCTAATACTTAAGGGGTCCTGGAAAAAGCGTATTCTATTTCAACAGGCCTTTTGCAGTTTAGAGGTCACGTTCCTTAACCAATTAACTATGACAAAACGGTTTTGGATAGAGAAAGCTAGCGGTAGTTTGAAAATAATCCCAGTTATCTAACGCGATGATTGGTCGAGAGCACAAAAAACATGTTCTGTGAGAGAGTACAGGTCTCACGCTCTTGAATGCATCACACAACACTGAACAACCGCCGCCTGGTTAGCGGCGTTAAAAACTGAGGAAAAGGTGCTGTCTTTGCCCAAACATCTGCAAACGGTTAGACCGTGGCGTCTTCTCGGATAAGGACGTTAAACCGTAGGCCCAGTCTCTCGGTCTCCTATCGAGGGACTTAAAAGAACCCACA
>JAOBAT010005616.1:0-10653 GCA_026413305.1 Hydrozoanthus tunicans
CACTCATGCGCAGTGCGTAATCCCTTTTTATTGGCGGGGGGAGGGAGGTTTGTTTGAGGTGTTGATTTTCAACCCCCCTTTTTTACACTACCGAAAAAATAAAACAAAAAGATCGATTTATCAATAGTTTGTCACTGAGCGTCGACAAAATAGGCAAAATATTTGGAAGTTTTCAGATAAATCAACGACTAATGGCCTGCGAAAACACTTTTAGTGAGTGCACAAAGACTTGTACAAAACGCGGTGGGCTGAAAGGCACTCAACACTCGAAACTGAAATTAAATATCCACGGCCCTCTTATCTTTGGTCTAAGAACATGTATAAACTCTGTTACTATTATTATCACTTTGGCGAGGAAAATTGTGAACTGCTTTTTGGCTCGTACACCTCGTTGTTTTGGTTCAGCAAATTAATTTTAGGCAACCAAAAAACTATTCTAGTAGCCCGTAAAACTAATGCGCAAAAGTACCGGCAAAAGTGATCACATTATCTTCCTTCATTTTAGCTTCAAAACTCTTAGGTAGTCGGAGAACCCAACAGGTTTTACAAACCAATTACTGGACTCCGAGGGCCTACGGTTTAACGTCCTTATCCGAGAAGACGCGAAGGTCTAACCGTTTGCAGATGTTGGAGCAAAGGCAGCACCTTCTCCTCAAGTATTTTAAGACCCTGAGTGAAGGTCCGGCACCGGGAATCGAACCCGGGCCTCCAGCACGAAAGACTGGCCGCCTTACCAACTAGGCTAACCAGGCGGCGGTTTAAAATAAATTCCTAAAATAAAATTTTGAAAAAAAACTATAATGATAAAGATTGTTGAACATTGTTGTCTTGACACAACATAAATGGATTCAAGTGAGGCCTTACCACTGGAACGGGGTATAATCCAAGTTGGCTGATCTACAGCATCAACAAAGAACCCCATAAACCCACACAAAGGAAAGAGAAAAAATCTCTGACCTCGCCGATTCGAACCCACGGCCTACGAAACAGATCTACGTCGCTCTAACCAACTGAGCTACGGCGCCAGCTGGGAGTTTGGTCGTGGGATTTAAGGACAGTACAGCTCGGCCCGAGCCTAGAAATAACCATAGAGTATTGAGGTCAGAGATTTTTTCTCTTTCCTTCTCTATCTCGCTGTGAAGGCGGTACTAGCTAGAAAATTTCGAGAAGAGCGAAGAGTTTTAAAAGAGGCGTGTTACTTAAAAACACTTTTACATTCACACACCGCCGGGCTCCGCAGCTGGCCAATTCCATAGGAAATGTTTACTAGATACATAGTTAAAATGTTTCCTTGGTCAAAGGTAAGATTTTGAACTAATGTTAACTTGTGAAACTGAAGAGTAACCCGAACACGTGGCAAAGACGACACGGATTAATTGATTATTTTTCTCTGACACTGATCAGTTGTTATTTATTTTACTCTTCGAGATACATAATAATTAAAAGTTCCGATTTGGCAAGCACTACAGCAAATTAATGTGAATATTTGTTTCAAGGCCAATTTTCGGCGAATTCAGATCAGAGAATTGCCAAAACGACTACTCGAGTCCGGGCCAAGTCCTGTCCAGTTAAGAGTCCTGATCCAAGTGACTCGCTACTGCAACGTGGCCGCTATTGTGTTAGGTTAATAGTTAACTCAACATGTGATTTTCTTTCATTCATCGCACTTATATTGGGTTGAATGGTCAAATTAGAGTATTTCGTGAGTTTAGTGGTGATAGCAGAGAATAACGTGAACAAGTTGATTCAGAAGTCGACCGCTCATTTGAATATAGTGAAATCTGTGAAATTCAGACACGGAAAAAAGTTACTTCAATGGACACGAATCGCCCTAAAGTTGTTATCATAGGAGCGGGGATTTCAGGCTTAGCCGCAGCAAGCACGCTTCATAAGTCAGGAAAAGTTGATGTTTGTGTCTTAGAGGGAAGTGAACGAATTGGCGGCCGAATACACACAGTTGATTTCAGTGGTACACCCGTTGAGCTCGGAGCGAATTGGCTTCACGGCTCTTGCAATAATCCACTTCACGAGTTGTGTGATGAAAACGGTATCAAGTACGAGGAATTCTTTTACTTATTAGACTGGCAAGAAGACGATAACAAGCCAGCTATATCAGTGAAATTATACACAGATGAAGGCAATATAATAAATGACGCGACTGTTCAGGAAATCGCTCGCGTAACTGATGACTTGTTAGAGGAGTGTGACGAGTTTGCCCGAATTGCGGGAAGCGCAGTACACCCTTACAAAAACTCGGTCGGGAATTATTTATCACATGCATTTGCTCGCTACCTGGCGGAAGTTGAACCGTCTGATGCAAAAATTAAGAAACGGGTGTTCAACTGGTTGATGGGCGATGAATGTATTAACTGTGCTGTTGATTCTCTCGATAAAGTTGGACTCGACAGCTGGGGTGACTACAGCGGCTTTGAAGATCGCAACTTTATTGTGTGTCCCGGTTTCAGGGCCATTCTCGATGTACTGTACCAAACGCTGCCTTCAGGCTCAGTCCGCTTCAGACATGTGGCAACCACGATTGACTGGACAGGCACCAGCGAGACACCCAGTAATGTTGTCTCGCAGGGACACAAATCGGGCCACCCAGTCACTGTAGCGTGTAAAAATGGGATGAAATTCACTGCAGATCACGTGATTGTGACAGCTTCCCTCGGGGTGTTGAAAGAAAGATCCGCATCGTTGTTTTGCCCACCATTACCGCGTCAAAAATTGGAGGCGATTGATAAGTTAGGATTTGGCACGATAAACAAGATTGTGCTGGAATTCGAGAAACCCCTGTGGTCATCCGATACATGCGATGCAGTGGGATTCCTGTGGGATGTGCAAGACTCGCAGCAGGAGGTTTTAGAGAACGAAAAATTCCCAGAGTGGCTTTCACGTCTGCTACTTTTTCATCCCCATGCAAAACATTCGAGGGTTCTGATTGGCTGGTTCGTTGGTCCTGCCAACATAGAAATTGAGAATATACCAACAGAGGAGATAGGTAATCAGTGTATCAAATTGTTGACAAAGGTGACTGACAAAGCCTTACCTACTTTACAAAGAGTGGAGAAATCTTGTTGGCATGGCAACCCATTAACCAGGGGGTCCTACACTTATATACCCGTTAACTCAAATGGCACTACTGTGGACGAGTTGGCCTCTCCCTTACCTGATGAAACCGGACCATCAACGAATTTTCCTCCTTTGCAACTTTTGTTTGCTGGCGAAGCTACGAATCGAACAATGTACGCTACTGCGCATGGTGCATTCTGTAGTGGTACCAGAGAAGCTGGGAGGGTTTTGAGATATCTTGATTTGAAATAGTTTCCTTTAGTATTTCGGGTTCTGAAATTTTATTATTCAGCAATTGAGCTGTTAGTTTTCGTCGGTTAGTGGTTTAAACAGTGATAAAAATTCAGTTTTTTGACCAGATTTGCGAACCAGTTGGAAACGACTACTGAGTGTGTTGTGAAATTGTTTGGTCTCAACAGATGTGCACGGACGCGCGCGACAAAAAAAAAAAAACTTTTACAAAGGGAAAATTAAGCGCCCTCAAGCGTTTAACGCTGGTAATTATTGCCCTTCATACTATCTCGTTAACGATGCTCGTGTTGGCATGAATAAAGTAATTGAGAGACTACATTGCAGAGAGATGTTTTTTTTTATCTTCGAATGGTAAATCCGAGAGGCCACGACAACCTTTTTAGTAAATCCGAGCTCGAGACTTTGGAAAGCGATGAATAGTACGATACGAAAAATCCGAGTCTTAAAATGCCGAGACACCAAACAAATTTCAAGCAAAATAGAGGTTTCGAGCTCTGCCGGAAATGCCGACTATGCGAGTCTTCTTGATCCTTCTTGTTAGAAGATTTATAACATATTCGAAACCTTGACGGACAAGACAAAAACAAAGACGAGCCGATTTCGAGAACAAGCACTTGCTAGATCGACTTTCATTTTGTAAAGGATCATTGCATACGTACCCCTATTTGTGTTTGGATTAGCGTGTGCCGAAATATGGCTGGAAGTTATTTTCATTCAAGAAACATGCGCAGCTATCGTGTTTGCAGAGGCTAATGCAAACATGGTAGCAGTGTTTTACTAGAGATTACTTATACTGTTACCAAGCAGAAAAATCTTTCTGGAGTTTTCATTCAAGAATAATCATTAGAAAGCGAAACAATTGTTACTCGATCTCTTTGTGGTCAGAACGTCATGATCAGAATTCGTGACTCCCAGAAAGAATAGCATATTTCTGAGCGATTCATTATCATTCTTTGGATCTTGGTCAACCACGGTGGTAATAAAGAACATGAAGAACACAACAGTGTGGCTCACTGCCAAGGAATATTTTGTAGATTTCATTTTTAGGAGTTGAAACACGATGCCTCTCGAAACAAAACAAAATATTCATAGTATTAGAGTTGGATTAAAAAATAGATAGACAACAGTACTTTTATTTTCATAACTATTTCTTAGTGTAAGAGGTTATTATGCAAAACCTCGTGAAACTGTTAAAAGTTTTCTGCTTCATTTGGGAAGTATATAATTTGAAAATAAAATGGTTTGAAAGCACTCCAACTATATATATACACTAGCATTTAAAACGAGCTAGTGAGTTTTTTTGGCGTAAACACTGGGCCCCCAGCCACGCAAACTTCGCCATGATCATATGAATATACGACCGGAAAAGTGAGATTGATCAGTCCTGGCTTATATACGTGTGACATCACACGCACATATCTAACGAGCTCAAAAAGTTTCGCAGCTTTGGCGTTCAAATAGGACTTTTTGTCTTAGGTGAATTCTTCGCTAATTTTATTTTAAAAACCGGTAACTAAGCAGAAATTATATGGGTGATGTGGGCTAAGATTTGTCGATCTACTTCTGACTCCGAGGGTTTTTCTCCGGGTTCTCCGGTTTTCCTCCCTCCACAAAGTCGACTTTCACGCCGAGATCTGTGCCGTCGAGCGATTAAACAAAAGCCATTGGCTTGGGAGAATGGGCAATCACTCCCAGCGTAACGACGATCAATAAAGATATTATCTTTATTATTTTTATTTGTATTATTATTACTATTATTATTATTGTTGTTATTATTATTGTTATTATTATTATTATTATTATTATTATTATTATTATTATGGGTCAGATTTTAAATCTATTAAAATTTACCCAAAGTTGTTAAATTGTTGTTGTCATATTTTTCTTTTCCCTTTTTCTTGTTAGTCAACGCCCGAGTTGTTCAACAACTTGAAGAAGTTCTACTTTTGTCATCGTGATCAGCCATAACTCACTGTCCTCTATTTAATACACGTCGTTCTAATGTTATGCAACAAGTAATTAACTGTATATTCCGCTTGACCACATGCACAGCTACTTAATGCTTTTTTAAAGTAGCTGTGTTACCTCAATTACTAAGTGACTGATTCGGTAAATCTGTACAAAAAAAAAAACTTGCCTAACGAGTACTAAATAAGTAAATTGTTATTACTTTTATTATCTAAATAATGAAGCATTATTCAAATGCAAATAATTGACGTGCGGTCTAAGCCGGTGATTACGACTCTTTTGGATGGAGTAAATCTGGGCTCCTTTTAGCTGATGCCAAAGAAAAGGCACTTGACTAAACATATGTTAGTAAAGTCTTACATAAGTTGTGCTGTTTCCTGTTATCTGGGAAAAAGCTAAAATTAGCGTAGATATTGATGTTTTCTTGTATTGAAGCTACCGCGTTTTTTCCATTAGTATTTAAAAGATGGTATATTAAGGAACAATGTGACGACAAACAGCTTCAAAACACTAACAAATAGCTCAAATGAGATATAGGAACACTTATATGATACACGATGGCAACTAAGGCACTCGTAGCTATTTTGAGCTCATTCAGTTTACAGTAAAGCTGTCCGCTTTATACCTTTGAGTTGAGCAGTCGAAAAAAAAAAATGAAATAGTTCTTACGAACAGTTACCTACACGGGGCATGGTACAAAAGATTGCGTGCGATTTTTGCTGCCAGAGTTTTTGAAGTTTCGATCAATGACCGGCCGAAATGTTGGTGGGGAGAGGGATTTTAAGTCGAAAAAATGTTCTTAATTTCAGTACTGTCAGTGAAAAAAAGTTTCACATTGTCAAATTTTGTTTCTTTGAAAATGAATCTCGAAAAGAAGGTAAAACTTGACATACAGAGCAGATGTTACTTCAAACCCCATTATAACCACTCCCTCCACCCCTTGTTTACGAGAAATTCCAACACACGGGTCGTTTCCGAGTTTCGTCCGCAACAAATCAAGTGATAATTTATGTTCAGACGTTTATGTTGACACTCGATATTGACTACGATAAATCACCGAGCCAAATATAGTTAACGGGCAAAGTTCACTCTATTAGATCTATCTATTCTAATTGATTTGCCGACTTTGCCTCCGCGCACACGTTTCATTGTTTTAAATTTCAAACACATTATGAATAGTTAAAAAAAGAATCGAAGTTCATCTTAACTGGAAGTGTTAGTGTATGAAGCGATGAGCAGTCGTGAAGTGATGAAGCCATGATGTTCCTCCCTCCTAAACGCAATATCGGGTTTCGTCGCGCATATTTTCTCACTTTCGGTTTGAATCGAATTAACACAACAATAAAATATTTGCACGATTATTAAACCAAAATCAAAGCTTTTTCTTTTCAATAAGAGGTTCTTAACGTTGAAAACGGTTAAACAAAAGTTTTTTTTATCTCGAGAGATTCCTATGGATTGCCTTTTCGAGAACCCTGGCTAGTTTGCGTGCACATGCTCTTAAGACGTCATCATTGTGCTCAGTTGCGCTATTCGAGGGAAGTTCCCCGACATCACGTACTGATTGAGTCACAGAAACTAACATTTTCACGTTTATTTCAAGCCAGCTTTTCTTGAAAAGTTTGCTTCGATAGATCCAAGGGCCTTTACGAAAATAAATCTAAGTTGCATTGAACTACAAAGATTTCTTGTTTTCGAATAGGTATTATTTAAATGTTCTTTGTGTAACGAAATCCCACAGGGTTCGGTGTGGCTCCTTCAGAGAATTAAGCCACTCAATGGCCCATTGCGCACACAATAGACACGAGGTCGCTTGTTTTTTGTTGCGTCAACACGCGCGATCAACTGGTTGCCATAGCGATCAAGGCGTGATGGTCCTCTCTTGTGTTTCTCGTGCTCGGATTGGTCAGTTTTCTAAAGGCGGTGACGTAAAGCGGCTATTTTTAACCGGTTGCTTACATGTAAACGAACGGAAGGCAATATTTTCTTGATTATTCCTCAGGAAGCGTGATATATAGCACTGAGGTTGCGAGATAGAAAGTATAGTAGTGGTGAGCGAAAAAGTGGTTACTCGACGAACGAGCAACTTAGCCTATCTTAAATTGTGACCAGAAAGGATATAAAAACACCTTCATTTGTTGACGAGTTGGCGCTTTGCAACGTCGAAAGAACAAAACTCAAAACATTGCAACACGAACGGGGAATATTTCTCGACATGAAAGAAGAAATTCGCAGTGGGGTAAATTTCCTTCAGAAGCAACTCAACACTTGCTCATCGCTTTCGAATGAACAAACTCAGAAACTGAGGGATGCACTTGAACGTTTAGTCACGGACAGATTTCAGAACCACTGGCACCCAAACAAGCCGCTAAAAGGGAACGCTTACAGATGTATTAACATTGAACGAACACAAATCGATCCGGTTTTGGTGAAAGCGGCGGAGGAAGCAAGTGTCCCTCTAGCTGAAATAATGTCTGTCTTCCCTGATGGTTTCGCCTTGTGGATTGATCCAGACGATGTCTCGGTCAGGTTTGGGAGTCGTGGGTCGATTTACCCGATATATGGAAAGGAGCTGAGGTACATCGAGACATACCAAGCAACAAAACAGACGATAAACCAACAACGAGTGCCGTTCGCCGTCAACAGAATCCAGGAAAATTTTATTAGCAGCCCTTACTTGTGCTCTCAGTTCGCTGCTCCGAGAAACCAACGAAGTTTTGCCCACTACAATAAGGAAAACTTTCATCGTTATCATTGGACAAACAAGGACTATACGAAGAGGACAACTCAAGTTTATTGAACTCATGCAAAATAGCACTATCTCACGCGTTCACTCGCTTTTTATTACAAGCTCAGCTTACTTTGAATCCAATCGTTTGTAAAATGTTCAGTTTGAATTTTCTGTACATAAAATTTAATTCGATACGAATAGTGTTTCGCATTTAGGATAAATTACAACTTTTAAAAAATGTTTGAATTGTAAATTTTCGAACAGATGCAGCAAGAATTTGTATATTTTGTAAAGTAGGGAAAAGATAATTTATTGAACACTGTACAGACGGAGCTAGGCCGCTTTTAAAATACCTATTTTAAAATATAAATTGTGGAAGATTTTTATTTCTGAATAAAAAAGGGATTTGAAGTTTTACGTTGCGTGTCATGTTATGTTTTTTGCGGGTGGGTGCGAAAGAAACCGAAAGCATGGCAAATTTGCTTGGTAATCACATCTTAGCTTCGTGACAATTTGATAATTTTTTAAACTTATTCTTATTCCGACTTGCCCCCGCTGTTGTCACAGCTGACGACATAAATGCAAGTGTTTCTTCAGAAACTAGTAAATAAGCAGTTGCGTTGTCTCGGTACTACTTCGAAAATTTCAGTGCGAGATCATTGATAAACAAATTATTTCGCGCAAAACCTCGTCATTCGAAGGTCACCCGCAAAAAAGCGGGTTTTTCCCGATGACCACTTTTCCGTTAACAATTTGGACGCGAGTTTCTGTAAATTCTTGGGTTCATGTAAAACTTTCGTGGCGGGAGTTTAAAATGTGTAAAATAGGGTACAGTTTGAGATACCGAGTTTACAAAAGTACTGTAGAATGCAAGTAAAGAAAAAGAGAAAAAGATCGACCGCTTGCACGCTGTTGTTTTACCATGCCAGCACTAATACTCCACATCCAAAAACAAAAAAAAATTCAGTATCGTGCTCTCTTATAAAACTGGTTGAATACAGTAAATACAAACATTGAGTCTCGTCAAGGCACTAACCTTGAATTCACAAGATAATATTGATAAAACAGGAAACCAAACTGCAAAATTGTCTGCAGTTACAAACATTATCCGAATTGATAGCCAATCATCTCAGTTACGGCCAGGTTAACACACAATATTATGGCCGGCATGACCGCTCCTTATCCGATTTATTTTCAGAGTAGAGCGTAAAACTCCGGAAGTTGTTGGGTAAGATTGTTTCAGCTTTCCCTTCGATTCCAGTTAGATTATCGTGACAAAGTGACATTAAACGCAGATTAAATGAAACTCTTCAACCGCTGTTATTTTACTATTAAGTATCTCATTTTCTGTGTTGCGCTTCCAGCCTAGATCGGCTCAAAAGTAGTAACAGGAAGTGCTGTGGAGATTTAGGTGTAAAAGCATCGGAATTTGAGCAATGCCATGTAATATTGGTTTAGTGTCGGGATGATTTTGAAATGTTATTCAAGGTTACCCTTCCGATTAATCTATAGAAAATGGCTGTGTTACCTAGTCTGTGCATTTATATAACGTAATAAAGTGGCCATGCATTCTACTCGTCTGAAAGAGAAATGATTGATGATATTCATTATTTTTTAAAGTAACTTTTCCGTTTCAGTTCGCCCAGAGGAGTAGAAATGATTGATAGCATAATATTCATTAATAGTATTGGCGTGGTGGTTCGAACTGAATAAAGTTACCATGTGATTTATTTTCGATTTCATTGCCGTAGTTCGTTTTGAAAAAAAAGAGGTTTGGTTTGTTTTTCTTTCAACTTTCATGGAAATTGGATAAATTGAAACAGAAGGCTTCAAAAACGATTACCGTAAAACACCAGTGGCTCAACTTAAGCATAAAATGCTCTAAAAAAGAAATCGGATTTGACGGTGGCAACTGCAAAATTTCGATTAGTCAGGAATTTGTCGGGGATGGTCACATGATCATAAACTAACTTTATGTAAATTTCTACTTCTCGTTTTTCTTTCGGTGGAGGATAAACGAACGAATGTTTCGAGTTTTTTGATATTCAACAAAGTAGCTACTGATTGAGTTTTGTGTTCTCAAAGAGCTCCTTATAGTTATACTCTATACATGCAAAATATCTTGTTTAGAAGGGAATCGGTGTCTTGTTCACAAAGAATCAAAATTACAAAAGCATTACAAAGTGTTTGCATCACATAGTGAAGTGTTAGCAGATCATTTAAAGGCAATTAATTTACATTTATTTTGCTCGAGCTAGAAACAAAGTTATGCTACTGATTTCGGATAGAAAACTGATTAGTAAAAAAATGCCCATGCAAAAAAAAGAAACAAAGTTAAAAAAGGGGAAGATTGTCAGCGCAGTAAAACAAAGGGCATTTTCACTTTTCATCCACAACAACTTGCCATAGGCACAGTCAGTTCAGAATAAAATGCTAATAAAATCAAATGGAGTGTGTCAGATCCTAAAATAGTGCAATGATATATATAGTACTAGGCAAGCTGGCAACGATTCTTAGGTCTAGAGTTGATAATCTTGAATAATAAGATGTAACCGCTATATATATATATATATAAAATTAAGCACAAAAGGAAAAACCAGTTGTCAATTTTAAACACCTATATTTCGGCG
>JAOBAT010005627.1:0-10652 GCA_026413305.1 Hydrozoanthus tunicans
AAAAAATTTTTCAGCATAATTTTCCTTCAAAATGATTTTGTTTAACATTTTGCAGTTTTTGAATGGCTGAAGAAAGATTTTCTAGGTTTTGATTCATTTGACCTTTAAATAAACAAGAGATTTGGTAATTTGTCTGCTTTTGACATTTAGGGTCAGCATCAAGTTTATTAGTTTTTAGGCGAAATAACTTACCAAGCTCTTCGCTTCTAAGTTTGCACCAGCATAATGGAGGTACTTCACCACCTGAACGTGCCCCCCATGTGCAGCCTCCCATAACGGAGTCGCAGCAAACTAAACACAAAATACAAAGTAAATGAAACGAACCAACAAAGGTTTTCTTTATTTAATACGCACGACATGGTTTGGGTTACATACATTGATTCAACAAGGAAGGTGAGCACGTTTCCAATTTCTAATATCTAGTTTCAAGATACATCACAATTTGGCATTTTTATGACTGAAAAAAGGGCGCGGCCACATTTGGCCCCATCCCACCCACATCCATCTAGTCCAACATAGCAAACAAGCAAAGAGAAGAGTCTAGACAGGACTAAACATTAAAGGAGCAATGTCTTGAGTTTGGTGATCAGGTTCTAGTGAGAGATAACTTGGTTTCGGGTTGGCCTAACCTGAAATCTTGTTTTTTTTTCGTAGTGGAGTAAATGGGACTGCATCTAATCCATCCTGATGTTATATTTGTCATTATTGATCTAAACAACGACATTTCACTTCTTTGCTATCGTTTCTTTCTTTTTCTTTCTTCTTCTTTTTTTTTTTAAAACATTTGAAATCACTTTGAGATCCAAATACCATTATCAATATTATTATCATTATCATTGTTATTATTACTTTGTATTTAATAACGTATTTTATAGTTCAAACCATATTTGCTATTCAATTTAAATCTTAACCCTTTGAGGAGTTAATGATACTATACAATCAAATTTACAATCCTTTTATGAACAAAATGTATATAAAAGACTGGTTTTCTGTCTATCACGGTGTTCCTATTATTCCAAATTATTTGATTACATATCTGATCCGTCAATCCAAAGGAATATCTATCTCTGACCAAGAATTCAAAATTGCTCGGTATGCTGTTGATCTTACAGCCTTTCTTGTTGATACAGACTCGGTTGGAAAGCTGTTGAACTTACTGGATTCATATAACAAGTTTTCTAGGTTAAGCATAAATTATACAAAGACAGAAGCCAATGTGGATTGGAGCCGATAAAGTTTGGCTTTAAATGGCTCAAAATTGTTAAGGCGTTAGGAGTATACATTTCTCCTATGATCTAGAAGAAAGAGAGAAATGCAATATTTTTCGATAAACTCAAAAAGGTGTATAATTAGATAGAAATGTGGAAGTGGCGTCGACTTTCGCTTTATGGAAGGGTAATCATAATTAAAACTCTTCTGATTCCAATATTCACACATGCAATGTCTAGTATGCCGACGTCTATTGGATTCAAATGGCAACTAGAAAATATTATTTTTACATTCCTATGGAATGGTCCGGACAAAATCTCTAGACTTAACAAGTATCAATAAAATAAAATATAGCGGGCTAAATATAACTGACATTACGACTTTAAAAAATTTCTGAGATTAGCTTGGCTAAAAAAAACTTTTGCAGAAGAAAATAATGGTTTCTGGAGAACTTATCTGAAGCATAAATTTGGCTGTGTGGGCGAATTTTTCTTCCTCAAATGTAGTTGTGATATTCGTGGTTATGAGATAAATAATCAGTTGTACAAGGGATTGTTTCAGTGGTGGTCCGAATTTCGTGAACAACACTTCTCCAATGCAATTTGCTAAAAGAAATATGTTTAGAAAACATTCTAAACCAGCACTTATTCGAAAGAAATAAAGACAAACCATATTATCCAAAATACAAATAGATAATCTTTGCTTTTAGTCTCAGTTTGTATTAGAGGATAGATAAGGTTATTTAGTTGTGCGCATTCCGAAAAGCACTGAAGTTTCGCTTTTTATATACAGCATTAACTTTAAAAGATTTAACAACAGAAGAACTTACACTGTTGTCCTTCACTTCTAAGTTTGCACCAGCATGATGAAGGTACTTCACCACCTGAACGTGCCCCCCATGTGCAGCCTTCCATAACGGAGTCGCAGCAAGCTGAACACAAAATACAAAGTAAATGAAACGAACATAAAAAGGTTTTTTTTTATTTAACATGAACGACATGGTTTGGGTTACACACATTGATTCAACATGGAAGGTGAACATGTTTCCAATTTCTAATAGCTCTTTTGGTTTCGAGATATATCACAATTTGGCATTTTTATGACTGAAAAAAGGGCGCGGCCACTTTTTGGCCCCACCCCACTCCCACCGCTCTAGTCCAACATAGCAAACAAACAAAGAGAAGAGTCCAAACAGGACTAAACATTAAAGGAGCAATGTCTTGACTTGGGAGACCAGGTTCTAGTGAGAAATAACTTGCTTCGGGTTGGCCTAACCAGAAGTCATGTTATATTGTAATGGTGTAAATCGGACTGCATCTAATCCATCCTGGTGTTATATTTGTTGTTATTGATGTGAATAACAACATTTCACTTCTTTGCTATCATTTCTTTCTTTTTCTTTTCTTCGTTTTCTTTTGTTTTTTTTCTAAACATTTAAAATCACTTCGAGATCCAACCACCATAACCAATATTATTGTTATTATTATCAATATTATTATCATTGTCGTTGTTTTGTTATTACTTTGTATTTAATAACGTAATTTATAATTCAAGCCATATTTGCTACTTAAATCTTTACCCCTAAGAGGCTAACGATACTATACAATCAAATAGACAACCCTTTTATGAACAAAATGCATATAAAAGACTGGTTTTGTGTCTACCTTGGTGTTCTTATTTTCCAAATTATTCGATTACAAATCTGATCCGTCAATCCAAAGGAATATCTATCTCTGACAAAGAATTCAGCTCGGTTGGAAAGCTGTTGCACTTACTGGATTCGTATAGCAAATTTTCTGGATTAAATATAAGTTATACAAAGACAGAAGCCATGTGGATTGGGGCTGATAAAGTTTGGCTTTAAATGGCTCAAAATTGTTAAGGCGTTAGGAGTACATATTTCTCCTATGATCTAGAAGAAAGAGAGAAATGCAAATGTTTTCGATAAACTCAAAAAGGTGTATAAGAAGATAGAAATGTGGAAGTGGCGTGGACTTTCGCTTTATTAGTTTTAATGTCAGTTAAATTTAGCCCGCTAAATTTTATTTTATTAATACCTGTAAAAGTCTAGAGACCTTGTCCGGATCATTCCATAAAACTCTTCTAATTCCAAAATTCACACATGTAATGTCTACTAAATATGCCGACGTCTACTAGATTCATAAAGCAATTAGAAAAGATTATTTTACATTCCTATGGAATGGTCCGGACAAGATCTCTAGACTCAACAAGTATTAATAAAATAAAATATAGCGGGCTAAACATAACAGACATTACGACTTTTACAAAATCGCTGAGATTAGCTTGGCTAAAAAAAGCTATTGCAGAAGGAATTATGGTTTCTGGAGAATGTATCTGAAGCATAAATTAGGTTATGTGGGCACTGAAGTTTCGCTTTTTATATACAGCATCAACTTTACAAGATTTAACAACAGAAGAACCTACACTCTTGTCCTTCGCTTCCAAGTTTAAACCAGCTTCAATGAGATACTTCACCACCTGATGGCGCCCGAACCGTGCAGCCACCAACAGCAGAGTCCCATCACCCTTAAAACACAATTTAAAGTAAAAGAAAACGAATCAAAAAATAAGTTTTCCATTTTGTTACCTGAACGACATGCTTTGGGTTAAACACAAAATGCTGGTGCAACTAGCAAACTTTCATAACCCTCTGTAACCTTGCACGAATCTCAATTATTAAAAAATCTTTGAAAAATCAAGTGCTTACACAGCATAAATATAATTATTTTCAATTTCTTCTAATGGTATGCTTTTAAAACGCCTAATTGTGAAGTTTGTTTCTATTAATCTCTATTCAGAAGTTTTTTTAGGTTAATGAAACAGAGTTGAAAGCCGAAACAATGACTCCATCTTTATTGCCAAGTCATGATTAGGCGTTTTTGAAACTGAAATAGATCAAACAAATAGCACTAAGAATAGTTTTCTCAGTAAACTTGGCTTTTAAAGTGTTGAAATAGTAAAGGGGCAGTATTTTGTGCCACCCCACCCCACCCCCCTCCCACACAAACACACACACACACACACATCCCCCTCTCAAGCATAAAAGAGAGTCTGGACAGGATTAAGCAAAACGTTTTCTGCTAAAGACCTTAAATTCCGAAAATGTTTTAAACCTGTATTCAATTGACAAGTATAGTGAAAAAATAAGCTCTCCTGAATCACAAATAAATACGGTGGAGATCAGAGTCTTATCATCCTGAACCCCAAATTTAGTGTAAAGAACACGAACAATAAAACGTTTTCTCTTTTTTATCTGAACAAATGAATAATGCTGCGTTCCAATCTTTTAAATCAAACGATTTGCTAAATGGAGTGCGTTTCGAAATGAAGAATAGCTTTTTATGTAGGGATTAAGTCTATGAGAACTTACCTTGGTCTTCGCCTTTAAGTTTGCACCAGCATCATGGAGATACTTCACCACCTGATCGTGCCCCCCACGTGCAGCCGCCCATAACGGAGTAGCATCAAACTTAACACAAAATTTAAAGTAAAGAAAATAAAACAAAAAATATTATTTACCTTGATAACACTCGTATAAAAAGAATGAAAATTAAATAGCCGGCAAAATAATCTTATAGCTCTCAAAAAGAGGAGGGAAGGCCGCCGTGTAGATAAAGACCTTTTTGAGTTTTTATTTAATGAATAAAACATGTTCTTTGTATCTTCTTAGTCTCGTGAAAACCGAGACGAACGTTTCGTAAAGATTTCGAGAGCAGATCAGTGAAAACCTGAGAAGTGGTCGAGGGTTTTCACCTGCTTGAGAATTCTCACAAACAAACGAGGGGAAGAGGGGGGGGGGGAAGGGGGGGAGGAGGTTATTACAGAGGGGGTCTTTCAACCCCCTTCCCCAAGCTCCCATCGATATTCACAAGAGATTAAAAAGCATAAATGTACTTAATTCTATTTCTAATCTTCTAAAATAAGAGATTTGGTAAGCTATCTGAATCTCAAAAAACACTGAAGTATTGCCTTTATGTCAACATTAAGTTTCCGAAAATGTACAGCAAAGGAACTTACCTCGTTCTTGGCTTCCAAGTTTGCACCAGCTTCATGGAGATACTTCACCACCTGATCGTGCCCCCAGCGTGCAGCCACCCATAACGGAGTCTCGTCATGCTAAACACAAAGTAAAAGTACGAACCAAGAAAGAAGTTTTATTTCTAACCTGAACAACATTGTTTAAGTCACACAAATTGGCTCAACATAGAAAGTGAACAAGAAAATAGAAAAGTAATAATTTGGGCCCCGCAAAGGGTCGAACTTATATCCAGAGCTGAACGAACCCAACGACGCGCAACAAAGTATATCCTAAAGCTCCCATTCCTGTGCCCAGCCACCTACACTGAAAGACTTAAAACTCTGAATCTCCTGCCTCTTACATACTGGCACGAGCACCTTGATATGGTCTTCTTCTTTAAACTCATTCTTAAGCTAGTTGATATATCCGAGTCAGTAAATTGCCTAAACCTGGAACATCAAGACCAACAAGATACTCTAACTCAGATATCACAGTCAAATTTAATGTTCCTAAATGTAAGACATATACTTATCAAAAATCATTCACAGTCCGTACAACCAGAATCTGGAACTCGATTGTCGATCAACTCAATATCAATATGAATAATCTCAGTACCTTTAAATATGTAATGTTAAACTATTATTCTTTAGCCTTAAATTACTATGACTGTATTAATCCACGTACTTTCAAAACTTTCTGTCTAAAATGTAATACTGCCCACAGTCTAACTCGCCCAATTTTTTGTTGTTTCTAGTCATTGTTCATTGTATTACCTGTTAAATACGTTTTTGTTTATTATCACTAAATCTATTTTACATTTTTTTTAAAGTTTCGGGTCCATAGTAATTGGCTCACGCTGTTGTGGTCACCCTGCCATGTTATTAACTCTATTATTATTATTAATATTATTATTATTATTGATATTATTATTATCATTATTATTATTATCATTATTTTATTCTATTACATACGTCATACTGTTTTTGCACATCATTGCACGTCATTGCACGTCACAAATGGCGAAGTAAATAAAATAAAAAATAAAAATAATAAAGTATAATTTTTGTATGTTACATTTCTAAATACTAATAGTTGTTGTAAAATACGTGTAGCTGACGTACGCTGCAAAATTCGGAAGACGGATCGTTTGGACAGCAGAAATTTAGTGTTTTAAAAAAAACGGTGTCGTTATATCGATTGCTTATCTTCGAACTACGTTTACTTGAAACATTTTTAAATCGACCTGATTTTTCAAAGATCCAACCGGCAAAGTCAACGGGCAACTTATTGTGTGGTTTTCTGTTCGAAAGTTTTCCGTCACGTTATACTAAAAAACGGGTTGTTATAAAAGGGCATTTCTCATAAATAACACCGTTCTGACGTAATGATAACGTTGTAGTATAACTGGTATTACCTAGAACGATGACTAACGCGACATTCGCCAACCACTCTGTGTTTTTAAATAATCAATATGAACACTAGACCAAATTAGAACACAAGATATGCTACAAAAGCGAAATTTTATAAATCTAACATCGGCAAGCAGACTACCAAAGCCATGGTATTGTTATTGTGGCTGTAACTATGCTCTACTACAGACACTGTCAACGCTTTCACACTATATTACTAAATTACGTTTTTCGCTATAACTCAAAAACTAAATTACATTTTAACATCAGTTTTCGAACATCGAAAGATATTTCTAAACTGTTCCAAAAATTCAAAAATCAAAAAAATGTGATAATTGAAAAAAAATAATTGTCAAAAAGCCTCCCGTGTATCCTTTATATTATTTCCTCCTCTAAATTTGGCTGCATTCTCCTTTATTGTTAATTTGGGCATAATTGGGCTCGGCCATTCTGTTGCCCTTCCTTATGTCAAACATAGCAAAGAGCGAACAAGCAAAAATCAGAGTCTAGACAGGGTCAATGCTCAAAAAAATCCTTTTCAGAAAACATTCTAAGCTGACAGTTGTTTGAAAAGGATAAACAAAAATCCTTATCTAAAAATACAAAAGAATAATGTTGTTTCATTCTTTTAACCATTAGATTTGGTAACTTGTATGCATCTCAAAAAGAACTTTAATTTTTGCTTTTTACGAGATTTTACAGCAGAAAAACTTATACCTAACTGTCTGCATCTCAAAAAACCCTGAAGTATTGCTTATTATGTCAGCAGTAAGTTTCCGAGAATTTATAGCAAAGGAACTTACAGTGTTCTTTGCCTCCAGATTTGCACCAGCTTCATGGAGATACTTCACCACCTGATCGCAGCCCTTGTGTGCAGCCTTCCATAACGGAGTGTCGTCATACTAAACACAAAATTTAACGTAAAGTAAAGTAACTACAAAAGACGTCTTCTATTTCACCAGAACAACATAGTTAAGGCTGAACACGTTAGTTCACCATGTAAAGTTAACAAGAAAACAATTTGGAAATTAATTGTGCTGGTAAAAACTGCTTACAGAACTGTTTCTCAACAGCACTAAAGTATTGCTTTGAAAGTACTGCATCACGTTCAAAATTCGGCTCAAGACAGGTTTTGCCCCTAGTTAGTTCGACATGGTTGTGGTTGTTTGTACAGTTATCTCTACGATGACGTTGTAGCTCCTGATTAAACGCGAATATCATTTTCTAGACTCTTTTCTAAACTGTTAAACAAATTGTTGTGTCTTGAAAATGTAATAAGCCTGTAGTACGCCGCAAAATGTAACAACTGACGCAAAATATATCGCAAAAAGTAACAACCTTTGACGCGCCGGCACGTAACAACGCAAAATGTAACAACCTTCATTCTGATATCACTTTGCTATCAGTTAAAGACAAATCTCTTATTATCGGAAAATATAACCTATTTTCATGCACTTCAGTCCAGTTAGGATAATCATCAGGGTTGCAGATCTATTGTTATTTTTTATGCATCCCAACTTCCTGACCGTGTCCTGAACTTGTTTCGATGTTTTAGCGTTTATTATTTTCGGAGCGACTGCTTGATAGCGGATGTTTCATTAAAAGGATTATCTATAAAGTCAAAGCCTTTTAAAGTAGAAATGAGAATATATTCGAGCCACGGGCTTAAACCCTTAAATACATAAGGAGGGGGTGGGGGATTTTTACCCTCAGATTAGAAGGAATTACGCGATTGCAAAAGGCTTTCACACAAACGTACAGACACATTGCTTGACCTTAATTACGTGACGTCAAAAGGTCGTGGACACAAGTTTTTCTTGAGACATTGGAGAATTTTCCACAAAAATTGTAAATACATTGTAATTTTCAATTTTGTTGCAGTCTTAGTTGTAGTTTTATTACTCAAAAATGATGCTTTTTAGCTATTTCATTAAAATTTAGGGACATAAATCAAAATCTCGAAAGTCGAAAACCCAAGAAGCCTCTTTGGGGGATGGTGGAGGGGGGAGGGGAGGGGGGGAGTGTTGGACCAGTGGGCTTTGGCTAGGCACTAGCACCCTTATGAGGTCAGAAGGTCCATCAAAACCATCTAAAAGTCTTTGCAACTCGAAATATTCCTCCGGTTTTGTCACTTTCTTCTTAACATTAATGTTTTCCACAGCAACAACGACTATACACGTGAGTACTGGTTACATTTGCTATGGTTACGGTCAATCATAAGTGACTGCCGCCATAGTGTGTGGCTGTGGCGGATAACTTGTTACTACTTCTCCAAGCATCAGCCAATGGGAAGCGGGATTGCAAATATGTGACAAGCGCAAGTTCCAACATGGCGGAGTTTGTGGAGGAGGCAGTTTCAGACAAAAAATTGGCTAAACACAAAAAATCTCGAGTCTTCGACAAAAAATAGCAATAGTGTTTGGCGGTCATTATACACAGTATAAATGGCACCAATATAATTTTGTTACTTTTTGCGTTGTTCCATGTCGCGTTAATTGTCTTGTTACATTTTGCTTCAAGAGTTGTTACATTTTGCGTTAATGATACATTTTGCGTCGGTTGTTACATTTCGCGGCGCAACAGTACTTACCCGGCTTCTTGCATGGATATCTGCCCCTCGTTGTACAAAATACTGAACAATCTCCTTGTTGCCACTCTCGGAAGCAAAATGAATGGGCTGTTCCCCGAACTGAGCAAGAAACGTCACTCAATCAGTTTTAATTTTTCAAACACAACAAAAATATCGGTTAATTCTTACAAAAAATTGATTTTGTTTTTGTTTATGCAAAGACGCTAACCGATGTCCTCAAACATGTGTTGATAAATATTATTTTAAATGATAGCATTAAGGTCAATTTTTTTCCGTGAAAAAACGCGGCAACTTGCTATAAGTTTCGTATGAATTTGACAGTTTTAATTTTAGTTTTTAGAATCATTAATCATGATTATTAAAATCATCATATTAGTTATAACTAATTATTAAATTAACTAGTCTGAGCGCTACAATTATATATTCGAAGACGTGTTGCTCCCCCCAACAACACGTACGCCTTCGAATGTAAGTACCAAACGGCCTTAAAATGGCACAAAAACCGGAACAAAACACATGATGACAACACATAAGAGATAAGTGAAGTTTATTTTAAACTAGGTTGTAATTTGTTCGTATTTAGATATTCAAAAGAATTTCCCATAGATTCTCTTATACGGTCAGTGTTACTTACGTAAAGTCGGTCATACCAAGATTTGTAAAAAAAAGTTCCAATTTTACGTTTGGGAAGCCTGTGAGGGGACCGATAAAACACCGCTAGGCCCTACATCAGGACTTATCGCAAACCCGTGTACAGCTTCTTTCAGACAAACAACAAGTCATGGACTTCAAAAACTAACAGCTGAAGCGCCGCTGTATAATTTAAACACTGAAAGGCTCTGTCAGCATATTAAATAAGTTTTAGGCTACAATGCAAAAAAGAGCCTGATGTTGCCTTGACAACCTATTTTTTATGAGGATGTTTCTCGGTTATGACAATTATGCCCCCTCCCTCCACCCCAATACCGTACTATCAAAGAGCGAGGTCCCGATAGAGTCAAGCTTCACATCGTGTTGAATATGTTACGCTTTTTTGTGCTTGTAACCTCCCAGGAGCACCATAACGTGATGGTTGTACGTTGCCTACGAGCTACTTCGTAAGTGTTAATAAGGTATAAGATCGCCATCTAGGTTTCTTTGTTATGAAAAAGGGTGTAATCATTATCAAGTTGATGCTGTTAGTTACGGTTACTTAGATTATACTCACTTGGGAACTTGCACGGATATCCGAACCTTGTTCTATTAGATAATGAACAGTCTCATTGTTACCACTCAAGGCAGCCTTATGAATTGGCTGTTGATGCTCCTGAACGACGGTGATTAGAAGTACTTCAGTTGAATCTCAATCATTTTAAGAAAGGGCGGTTTAAATTTTAACTAGTTGATTTGAGGAGGATGGGAGGGG
>JAOBAT010005649.1:0-10651 GCA_026413305.1 Hydrozoanthus tunicans
TAATTTAAAGTTGTGTGAACGAATATTTTATGGAGTTAATGATAACATGCATCGAGTTCCTAAAAGGTTAATTAGGAACGAGTAGCTCGGTGAATTTGCCAGATAACCAAGATAATATTATACTCGGAATCAAAAGATTGTACCATAGAATCTGATTTTCGGGATCAAAGATGTTGAAGACTGTTCGACTTCTGACCAATTGCAACAACAGGAATTCGCGACATTTTGAATTTTGCTCAGTGTGGGAAGCATGCAATTATCTGCACCCTTCCCTAGAGAGAATTTTTTTCTCCCAATGACAAAGTTGTTCTCATTACTCACCCTCACCGCGGAATAATATTGACAGCGTGGCACGTGACAAGCCACAACCAGGGTCCTTTTACGGGAGTAAAATGAGCCTGGGTACGAGGATGGGTGGCCTGCTGCGTCATTCTGACGCGGTCCCGAGGGAATCGGAGTTGGGTGATAATTTAAGGGTACCCCACCCCCTCCCTAGGTTATGTCGAAAATATGACCTTCACCGATTCGAACGAAAACACATGGAAAATGTTCCTTAGGTTTTTCTATGTCCATTCTTGCCTTATCGACGTGAATCAGACTTGGCACCTAGGGACTAAAGGTCCGTTAAAGGTCCGTAAAAAGCCCTATTTTCGGGCTAAAAACAGTTATGACGTCAACCAAAGTGCACGGAACCAATTAAAAAGTGTTTTAGATATTTTTCTTTCAAGGTATTGCCATTTGGCCTCAGCAGCGCATGTCAGACGTTGGCGCACTATGGGTCACATTAGTTTCGTGTATCTTGATGATGGTTTCGGCAGCCAACTTGAAAAGTGTTCCGCCCAAGCAGCAAGCGTTATTCAGCGTAAAGGATCTTAGCGCTTCGGGTTTTGTGGTTAATGGGCAAAAATCGCATTGGTTACCTATGCAAGTTGGATAGTGGCTGGGCGTCATTATCAACACAATTTAATGCAGTTTCAAGTCCCACAAAGTAAAATCAAAAAGCCTTAAATCAGAGCTGGATCGTTGTATTCACGATGGTTTTGTCACTTTTCGAGCTCTAGCCAAAATTGAAGGATTTGTTAACTCTATTTCTCTTGCAGTTGGACCAATTACTCGACTGCTCACCAGGCAAATGGATTACGCAATCAAGTCTAGAGCGTCTTGGGATTCTACGTTACCTATTTCTTTGAGTTTACTAGAAGAACTAAAAGTTTGGTATCTAAATATAGATTGTTTCAGCGGCTATTCCGTCAGACCCCCTCCTTTCGCGCCTACTGTAGTGATCTTCACCGATGCAAGCGACGTCGCATTCGGAGGATTTTCTGATTGTTTGGACGTGTTGTCAGTTAACGGTATGTGGACGCTCGACGATGTAGGCAAAAGTTCAACTTATCGAGAACTGAAAGCAATTTATTATGTTTTGGTATCTTACGCGCATCAGCTAGCGAATATGAAAGTCAAAGTGTTTACAGACAATGAGAACGCTGTTAGAATATTTTCAGTTGGAAGCACCAAGCCTCATCTCCAATCTTTGGCTTTAGACATTTTTCAGCTTTGTTTAACTTATAAAATTATTCTAGATACACAGTGGATTCCACGTACCGAAAAAGAACGAGCCAAACTTATTAGTAGGCTTATTGATAAAGACGATTGGTCCGTTAATCCTGCGGTATTTAGAATTATCGACGTTAAATGGGGCCCAAACACAATTGACAGATTTTCGTCTTATTACAATTCTCAGCTTCCTAGATTTAATTCCAGATTCGCCTCACTAGGCAGCTGCGGAGTAGATGCATTAGCTCAAGACTGGAGCTACGAGAATAACTTGGTTTGCCCGCCGGTGTCATTAGTGGTTCGTGCAGTCAGGAAACTTGAATGCAGCTACAGTCAAGGGACCCTTATTGTTCCTGAGTGGCCTTCGGCATTCTTTTGGCCGTTCCTGCATACCACGCCTTCCAGGTTTAAGGATTTTATAAAGGACGTCTTTGTTCTTCCAAAGATCGATGATCTTCTTTTAGAAGGCCCGGGTCAAAATGAGATATACAAGAGCAAGCGTTCAGTATTTAGTGCATGCCCTACTTTCAGAATGCTAGCTTTGAGAATCGACTTCAGGCAAATAAAGGATCGATTGGCACCTTCTGATGCTTAAATTGATTGGTTACTCTATTTATGAGAAGGCTACATTGATTAGGTGTTGTGCCTTTTAGAGCACGTTTTTCCCGCAATTTTGCGTTGTCACCATTTAGATGCGTAATTGACATATTACTCCGCTTAGGAGTGAATTATACCGCTTGCTTGTTGTGCCTTTTAGAGCATTTTTTGCCGCATTTTGGCGTTGTCACCATTTTTGTGTGTAAATTGATTTATTACCCTTTTAGGAGTGTAATATTTGTATATTGTGCCTTTTAGGGCACGTTTTCGCTGCAAGTTTGCGTTGTCATCGTGTAGGTGTAACAATTGACTTATTACTCCATCTATTGGAGCGTGTTACAGCTTTGGCTTGTCACCATTTCGGTGAGATAGTTATAATATTACTCTATTTGATACAAGCTTTGATAATTGAGATCGACAATATATGTATATATGTGTACGTATGTGTATCGTGGCAGAGCAACGACTACTGATTATTTTCTATTTTCAGACGTTTTGCAATCAGGTATCTGGCAGACAACTCCATCCATAAGAGATCCTTCCCTATAATCCTTAAAGCCAGATCTTTTGGAGCTTCAGTTGGGAGTCTAAGGCTTGCTCGACTCTTCAGAAGTATAACAGCGGTTGGTCTCGGCGTAACTGGGCTTCTTCCGAAATCGGCTTCCCCGTCATCTCATCCAAACCTATTCACATCGCGGTGTTTATAACCGATCTATGTAAAGTCGCTGTCAAGAAAGGGACTGGGATCGCTTCAATTGAGGGAGTGGTGTAGAGCATCAGATGGACTCATAAATTGGCAGGTCTAGAGCTCTTTCCAACGGATCACCCTTTGGTAAAATATTTCCTAGAAGATGCAAGAAGAAGGCTGGCAAGACCTGTAAAGCCTAAGGAGCCTATCTCTATTGACCTTTTGGACGTGATTACTGAGCTTTATAGTTCCAGTAATGAATTGGCTAACATTCGCTTTTATTTATATTGTTAATAGGATTTGCTGCTTTTTCCGCATTGATGAAGTCTTACCTTTAAAGCTAGGAGATATTACTTTATTTGAAGATCGAAAGTCCATTTTTGTCCCACAAAGAAAGAATGATCAGTTTAGGGAAGGTCATACCTCAGTCATTGCTAAGTCGGGGAAGTTAATTTGCTCTGTGACCATTACTAAGAAAATCATTAATCAATTATCTGAGCTTAAACAACTGCATTGTCCTATTGTTTGACGTATTGTTAAATCTAAGTCATCTAAGCGATTTCACGATACTAGAGGTTTTTCGTATACCACGATTTTGGATGGATTTAAGAAGCTCATTAGTCCGTTCGTTGATGATGTTTCTATTTTTGACACCCATAGTATCAAATCTGGAGCAGCATCAAATCCTGCTTGTAGATCTATTGACGAGAGCTTATTGGACAAGCATGCCGGCTGGAAATGTCCCAAAACAAAGAACAGATACATTAAGCATAGAGCTAGTGACTTAGAGGTCTCAAAAAAGATAGGCTTAAAAGCGCTTTGAGAAAAGCCGTATTTTCTGAGTAGTTTGTCCTCTATCATGGACTTGAATTCGCAATGTTTATTTATTCAGCATTTAGAAGCCTCGTAGGATAGGCAGACGGATGATCCTAGTCTTAAGACGCGGTTCCTACCCAGATTTCCTATTTTTACCCGGGAAGGGTTTTTTGGGTTTTTTCTGGCCTCCGCGCTCATTCGTCAATACTATTGTTTATTTATTGTATTACAATTCTTTGGGGAGTAGCCTTCTCGGCTGTCGACATACCCACATTTCCTGCATACTCAAGTTTTGTGAAATTCGTGTGCTGTTTGAAATAATGTCATGTCAATATTTTTGTTCTTTAATAAAGTTTGGATTATGGTCGTTCGTACACAGCAGGCCGTATCCAATATGCTTCATAGATGGTTTATCTGTTTGATTTCTTAATACTATACATATCATTCTTAGAATAGAGCAGAATGCGTGGTATTCGAAGTGCCTGTCGGGTTCTCAGCTTCCACTTCTGTTTTTATGATTTAATATTGAAGCTAATGCCACTTGATGTAGCTCCATGCTATCTTACTCGTTTTTTTTGTGCTCATTAAGCGTGAGCAGATGACGCAACTCTTTCATTGGAAGTTGTTATATATTGGAAGTGAGTGGTAGGTAGATGCGGCTTTAACACGAAAAGCGAAATTCAATTCAAATGGTAGGAAGAACTAAAGAAATAGTTCGGCAAAATCTGAATACTCGACTGAATATTTCATTTCGCGTATTTTTTGACGTGCGTATCGGTTTTTCAGTTTCCAGTTATTTTTTTATGAATGAATATTGAAGATGTAGCTCATTGCTATCAATACTCGTTTTTTTTGTGGTTATTAAGCGTGATTAGATAAAGCAGGTCTTTAATTGGAAAATGTTTTAATATGGAAATGAAAGACACGTGGCTCTGTAATACTTTGGTGGGAAATAGATACGGCTTTTTAACAGAAAAAGCGAAATTCAGTTCAAATATTGGTAGCAAGAACTAAAAAAATAGTCCTAAATCTGAAGACTGGACTTTAAATTTTGCGTGTTATTTGAACTGCCTGTCAGTTCTCAGTTTCAACTCATGTTTTTATGATTTAATATTGAAGCTAATGCCACTTGATGTAGCTCATTGCTATCTAACTCGTTTTTTTGTGCTCATTAAGCGTGAGTAGTCGACGAAATCATTTAATTGGAAGTTGTTATATATATTGCAAGTGAGTCGCAAATAGATGCGGCTTTAACACGAAAAGCGAAAAGTAGAAAGAACTAAAGAAATAGTTCGGCAAAATCTGAATACTCGACTGTATATTATACTTCGCTTGATGTTTGAAGTGCGTGTCGGTTTTTTAAAGTCCCACTTTTCAGTGCTTTTATGATTAAACACTTAAACTAATGTTACTTGGTTCGTTGCGCTTTACTCAATGGCGATTATCTCCAAAGTATAAATAGAAGGAAGGTAGGTTTAGTGGAGCAGTTGTAGCTGAAGGCATCTTCTGGTGTCATCTATTCTCAGGAGGTACGCAAAGGTTTGTTTTCATATCACTTTCTTCCACTATCTAACGAACTTGATACAGCTCATTGCAGTCATTTTTTGTGTGTTTAAAGAGCTTGCGTATAAATTACTATGCTATTATATTAAATTCCGTTCCTTGTGATTTCCCAGGGCGACGAATTTTTCTCGAACATTATATCGTGCCGTTAGCGACTCTTCCGTGACGGCGAACGAGACGCCGGACAACCAAACCCGTGAAATTGTTGGTCAGTCAAAGCGTTAAACGACTTGTTGTTTGGAAATTTTGAAACTATGAGCTAAAGAAAAGGAAACTTAGTAAAGCCAGTGAAATCAGTTGCGTCTTTTTGACGCGCTATGCTCGAGATGGGCAAGTTAGTTTGGGGGTTTGTTGGACTGTTAAGAAGGCTTTCTGGGATTGCGCTGCGGGGGAACTAACATATAGTGGAATGCCATCTGGTGGCATTTAATTTTTATCGTTTTCGATGAATTGCTGATTTTCTACTACAGATGATTCGCGTACGAGCCTGAAACTCGCCTTAATCCTTATATCATTTAAATTCCACGGGGCTAAATAGTGTGCTTAAAGACTTCCTCTTTTGGTGTTTTTGAACAAATAGAAATGAGTAAACAGGAAAACTGGCAAACATCAAAGACGTTTTTGGTAAGCAAGAAAACGATATTGCCAAGTTTTTTTCGTTCAGTGCAAGTTATTTATAGTACTGAAAGCCGGGGTTTATTTGGCGCTGGAGCGATCGCAGTGTTTCGCAAGGCAGGTGTCCGGAAAGTTACCTCTGTTATTTTAATGATGGACGTTCTTCACGATAACGGAGACATTACATTGTTGGAAGCTAGCGACGGCTCCTTTTACTCTAACTTGTTAAACTGATTTGCTATGCGAATGTTCCTCTGTGAAACGTCACTTAAACTCAACTCGTAATGATCTCTTTACATCTTTGCATCCATAAGTTCTCTATTACAGAGATAATAGAGAACTGTCAAGAGACATCTTGACAGCCTGCAAACCGATTACAATTCATTAAAGAAACTTCTCGAAACTCTTGAACTGTTAATAGAATTGTCAATTTATAAGTTTCCATTAATAAAAGCTTGAAGATAAGAAACACTACGACTAAACTCTGAAAACATTTCATTGTTTTCACGGTGCTGTCAAAATGTTTCATAAATTCCATATCATTATTTGTTTAATTAGACTAAATGTAGAACTTGATATACTGTGTGCTGTTACAGTACTGAGATATTATAAATAAATTCGCAGTATTCTGCAAGTCGCGATTATTTGCTGACAATATCAAGGATTGCCTAGGAGCGCAGAAACCACGAACTTGAGGTACTACTCAACCGTTTCCGTTCTTCATGTTTTGTTTCCGTAAAGTTTTTTCCCGCCCTCTCCAGTAAACTTCCCTGTGTTTGTTTGTACAACCTTTGTTTTGGTTACACTTCTTTTATCAGAACATCTTATTTTGAGGCGAGGATGAAAGTTCTCAAATACTTTGAGAAGTTCTTGAAATACCGTTGATATAATTGTACGTGCTGAATGTACACGCGTTTTTTATAAGAACAAATTTATGAGAGCAACAAAGCCCGGAAAAAATTCAATGTACAAATAAATTTTCTTCGTTCCTCAAGCGTAGGAGCTTATAAAAGCTACAAGGAAATCAAGTGAATGAATACACGATTTAAAACCACAATTCTCGGCCATTCCTCAGGCTTGGGTGTTTTCCAACAATTTGGTTTGGGGGGCCTGACCCTCACCCCCCCCCCCCCCTCCCCAACAGTTATGTGGTTAGCCATAACAGGTTTTGAAAAGTTGTTTCAGATCTTATAACAAACTACTAAAATTTTCTACTTTGCCCCCCCCCTCAAATAATTTTTTGCTTCCGCCGCAGATAGGGTCTTTCAACCGGAGCTCCTAGAAAACACCGCGCCACTAACCTGATAATTTCTTTTACATTGGAAACATAAACGCTCCCTTCTTTTTGAAAGTATATCAAAACAGTATGAATCGATATCTTGGATTTTCGAAATTGATTGTTTGCCAGATTTGCAGGACTATTTTACATCTAACAATTTTGACTTGTTTATTGTCACGTTGGCATCGCGAGTTGCGGTCGATTACAAGATTGGAACAAGAAGCGACTGATAAGGGGTTACATAATAAAAACGTCTACTTCAGCATATTGTATTCGCTTCATGCACTGTTTTCAGGCCCTGTTGTTTTAGGTTTTTAATCACAAGATTATTTTCAGTACTAACCCAAGCAATTGATTTATTATCTGGCATTTTATTCTTTTCTTTTTACAGTTTTTTTCTGTTTTTTCTTTTTACAGTCGAAACCATGAATTTTTCCTTGACACTTTGCCTTCTCACCGTACTGTTTGGTTTTGCACCGCAGTTTGCGCCTGTCACAGGTTTGTCTGCTAGTTAACAAATTTATAACTTATTCTAACACATCGCATTTTTGGTGAGAAAGGAGGCGACATGGGAGAAAAACCATGCAAAAAGGACGGACGGAGAGTAATTTTTGCTGCGATTAAGCCCATTACTTGTCACTAATACTGAGCACAAATGCCCTGATGATGCGCTCTAACACGTGCTTGGCCAATAACCTTTAGAACAGGAAACGAAATTTCGGAACATTTACCTAGCATAAACGGGGAGAAACGAGGTTGAGCCTGTTATTTTGTTTCGTTCATTTAAATGTTTCACCAAGTCATTGTCGAGTTTAAAAAAAACTGACAAAATGAAGAGACAAATGAGATAATGTTTTTGTTAATTGTTAGAATTATAGGCATTTTCCGCGATTTCGGAGACTGTAAATTTCAAAATTGAGAAAAATTATTCATGGGTCGACAGACTTGATAAAAAATTTGGCACGGATCTGCGGATTTGCGCAACCCTATACACCCTCCATGAGTGTTTGCCGAAAAAGTATTCTGAATACAGGTTATGAAATATTAATTTTTAAAGTTTAAGGAATACTCAAAAAAATATCAGTATGGAATGGGAATGTGAAAATATTTGGTCTCCATCCGGAATGAACGTTGTATTTGTTTTTTCTAAGCTTGTACTTGCTTAGCTTGGAACAATAGATTTAGGGGAAGAAATTAACATTTAGCAACATTATTGGTAATTGAGCATTCCTTTACGCCTTTTTTTCCTTCATTTTAGCACGCGTTTGTGTGGGTAAAGGGGGTTCCTGCTTTTTTGGATCCTGTCCTAAAGGGTTCAGTGATTTAGGAGGAATCGGGTGTCCTAATTTGCTGCCTCATTGCTGTAGACAGTCAGGAGGAATGAAGAAATAAAATTAACAAGCTTAAAAGTAAATCATTGTAACTGTCTGTTATGGAATTGACTGAAATACTCAGTATTAATGAACATTGATTATCGTGATAATTATGACGTAAACAAAACAGTTAAGGGAATCTTTTTATTGTAAGTTAATCTTGTGTACTAAGTCTTCCACTGAGAAATAATAAAACAGAGTCTTACAAGAATGCATTGAAGTCTGTCTGTGAGGTGAAAACACAACACTGTCATTTAAGTATTTCACATAAATTTGACTGTATCGTTCAGTGAATAAAGTTGTTGAAACTGTTGATCTTATCTGTCATTCAGTTGTTCTCTTGGTCTGTACACTTTGTTTTGACAGGGGACGGTAAACGAGGTTAAAATTGTTTTTATCAGGGTGAAAGTAATTTATCAGAAAGGTGCATAACAAATGGTTACTTAAGAAAAGATTTCTTTTCACAAATTTGACAGAAAAAAACAAACTTTTCATGTCACTTCAAAGAATAAGAACTAATTGTTGATATAAATGAAGGATTTTACAAAATTGTAATACTACACATCAAATGAGCCTTCTAAAGTTACATGCTGGAAAATTAGGTAAACATTAATTTGCCATTTTCCCCCAGCAAGCTTTTAGAAAATTTCTCTCATTCATATCAGTTCAATAAAGAAGCGCTAACTGTCCTGAAAATTTCAAGTAATTAGCTTCGGGGGTGGAAGCGGAATCTTGAATCACGGCTAAAAAAAGTGAAGGAATCATGAATCACATCATCTCGCTGGCTATAAATCATGAACCATGGACAAAAAATAAATGAATCATGAATTTTTGTTCCATGAATCATGAAAAAAATTCCATAAATGAATCATGAATCATTGATCGAAGAATATCTGGGAATCACAAATTATCATACTGAGAAGATTCCGCTTCCACCCCCGATTAGCTTTCTACTTTCGATTTCTACTTCTTTTGACGCATTTTTCCCTGAAAAGATTTAAAGATTTCCCTTTCTTTTACACCCACCAAATCTTTTCCTTTTCCGTACTGGTCTGCATGGGCTTCTTTGTCTTTTTAGAGGCATTTGCAACACTATTTTGACTAAAATTATGAAATAACAAGCACATGAAGCGTGCGATCTATCAGCGGTAAAAACATTCCAGGGTGCTGACCGCAGCTTTTACTGTTATGTATGCTACACAAAGTGTCCCATTAAAGTTTCCTCGAGCAATCAGACAAAAAAGGCCAAAATCAGCCGAGAAAACAAAATATGCCATTCTCGTTACCGCGACCATCGATTTTCACTTCTTCTAAATAAAACGAAAATTCACATCAAAATCCTGATAAAAACGAAAAACAAAAACAGTACCCAATGTCAAGTTAAGTAGTTAAAGTTGCCAGTTTTGAGAAAAAGCAAAATTTGATTTTTTCACAATAATTAAAGTGTAACCCCGCCTTGATGTATTACCGTACACTAGAACTAAAAATAGAAAAACATAAGAGACAATCTTTTGAATTTGTGGTATGCTTAAGCTATGAGAACGGTTTTATGACGCCAAAACTTTGAAATTTTTATATTGACCAAACGTATTCTGTAGAGATTTATCTAAGTAACCGAGAAAACACGTTCGATGTTTTTAAGTTATGGGGAATAATACATTTTGCCTTGAGATTACAATGTCTATTTTCGTTACTGGAGTACTTGAAGCCTGCTGATATGGTGAAGACAATTTCCTTTCACATATTTGCTGCGTATTGAAGTATGACATTCAAGTGACACGTCACAAAACATGTTGCCGAAGAAGTGTGTCATTATCGTTGGAATTTCGGAAAGTTCATATGTAAAATTTTGTGGTCGAAGTTCTGGTATCTATAAGCATTTGTCTTGATGCAAAAGAGTTAAGAGGCTGTCCACGAGAAAACCATGCAAAAGCATGCAGAGGGTGCTACAAAGTAGATCACAGAATTGGCTTATATTTTGTGAGGAAGTATAATCGGGCGCACTATTTTGAAATATGGTGTGATTTGGGCTCGAGCTCCTTTTCTTTGTGTATACGAGGGGGGGTCCTCTCGGGAGACCTTTTTTACTGTTATAGAAGGCCGAAATTTCCTCAAGTTTAGATGCCTTGATCGCCATTAACTTACGACGTGAGTGATAAGTGAGTA